>CM049871.1:7120846-7125846 GCA_027474115.1 Schizopygopsis malacanthus | reverse complement strand
GTTTCAAATGTTTTATCATACTGTGAAATATTACATATATTTAAAATGCAATTTCCTGTGATAGCAAGTAACAATTTCAGCAGCCTTTCAGTATCACGTGATCCTTCTTATTATTAGAATCAATGTTGAAAACAGTTGTGCGGCTAAATGCTGTTGCTATTCACGGGTATGTTTTTCAGGATTCTTTGATTGATAGAACATTCAATGAATTAAAGCAGAACATTCATATTTTAGGTTAAGGGTTTAGAACAAACCATTCCAGAATGTTTAAGGAGCATTAATACAGCGCTGCAGCACAAACACTGTAATGACTGATCACTCTGTGCTTTATCAGGAGACATCACTGAACTACTTTCACTATCTGGCTCTTCATCAGCTAAAGATAAATAACAGGACAGACAGGAGAGAGCAAAAATGTGTGAGAAAAACTCACTCACAACGGGATGTTAGATGATGTTTGAGAAAAAGAAATATTCTCAGAATACGAGCTGATTCTGACAGACAGCAGAAGCGTTTACTCCATCAGGGCTCTCTGAGATGACCTCACACACACACCAGTAATGCAGACTCGTCCTGCCTCTGCAGTCTGAGGGATCTACAGGCCTTTATGAGCTTTAATCCATCCACACACACACACACACACACACACACACACACACACACACACACACACACACACACATACACACACACACACACACACACACACACACACACACACACACACACACACACCAACTGAAGGTGAAGCCAGACGAGTGAGTGCACTATGAGTTCAAACTCACACACAGAAAGACACAGCACGGCTACAGGATTCATCCACAAGTGACACCTCAGTGATCAGACAGAGATGTTTGTTTGACCGTATGTTTATATATCAATATTCATGAATTTGCTCTGAAATGGCTTAAAAGCACATTTCTTTCAATTAGATGAACAATCATATCAACGAACGTGTCAGTGTAACCAATAATATTCAATGTGTTTGATACAAGAACTGGAAACTATTTGAACAGAATCAATTAATAATATTTGATCATTTTCATTTTTATGTGCCAATATAACAATAAATACCAAAATACCGTTGACAAAACCTGTAATATATTAAAAATGTCACGCATTGGTTTATTGAAACATGGTTGGATTCACATAATTTAATTAAACGCACAACATCAAGATATTTTCCAACATCAGATATTACTGATGTTGCTTCAAGTTACATTTCCCATAAAATCATTGCAAATATATATCTATTACATCGGTTAGCTTTAATCAGAACCTCACAAGTGAACTTCTATAGGGTGAAAGTAACAGGTAAAGGAGCCCAAAAGGGTTTCACAACCCACAGACTTAAAAATAAATGTTCCAGATTGAGGTTTTCACAGCAATTCTATAAAAGAACAATTTTTGGGTTCTCTAATGAACCTTTAAGTGACCAGTTCTTTAAAGAACCATGTATTTCTTAGTGCGAGGAACATTTGAATAATCTAAATAACATTGTTCCATCTTTATCGGTTCAGTAGAACGTTCAAGCTTCTAAATGGAACCATCGATACCTTTAGTTTAGAGACCTTTAGCAGTTGCCATATTTAATTTCACATTAATGATAAGGATGCTATTATGACTGAGAGATCCCTTAAACCAATATATGGATCTGAAAACCTATTAAATGTAACAGAACATCTCCAAAGAACCAAAGAGCAACTCAACAACCATATACAGTGAAAAGGTTCTTAACAAGAAGTTTTAGCTGAATTTATGGAAGCATGATATTTCTACAGTAAAATCAATCATAATCTTCTTCTCATGCAAGTTAACTAAAACAGCAGGGCGCTGGTTACTAAGACTCCGTCTGAAACATCCATACACACACCCTGCATTTTCATCTGACCACTGCTGATGATGCGAAAACGAACAACAAATAGATCAGAACACACACACACACTCATGCAAAGACCCCCTGTGTTTCTTTGTAAACCCGCTTTGTTGAACCGCCGTCCCACAATCCAGGGTCGCAGGCTGCACGCAGTTCAATTGCTAGGTAGACTTGTGATGGAAAAGAAAGCATGCAAGATGACAATGTCTAATTAATCTCCATTCAGAGCGGCTGTGAGGCAGGTCTAGACCGCTCCGATCGACGTGGGCAGGGGGTGAGATGTTTGAGCGCGGCTGCCATGGAAACTGGCCCTAATTGGACTATCAGACTGACCTGCTTTGACCTCGTACTGACGGCTCGGCCGTATGAAAGTAAACATGGGATTCAGCAAAAACAATTGCAGGATTCAGATTCAGAGTGGAGAAAAATAGATGCCACAATCAGATCTGCCTTGGGCGATGCTCAAAACAAAGCTGCTGCTGACTGATAAGAGATTTCCAAAGACTGATGTCTAGTGGTCGACCGATATAGGAATACACTCTTAAAAATAAAGGGTCTTCAATAGGTTCTTCACAGTGATGCCATAGAAGAACCATTCAGTCAGAAACATCTCTTTCTTACTTTTTAATAATCTAAAGAACCTTCTTTCACCACAAATAACCTTTTGTGAAACAGAACGTTTTTTCAGATTTTAAAGATTCTTTATGTAACCATTTAGACAAAAAGGTTCTTCTATGGCATCGTGAAGCACCTTTATTTTTAAGATTATACCACAATATTTAATATTTTATTTGAACAACTTCTGCAATTAAATGTATAGGCCTATTTTTATTTTACATAACACTTACTTACTTAAATTAATCATAAATAATTAATTTTAAAATTAATCAATTTAAAATAAATTCATTTAGACCTGACGATGTTGATTCAGCAATCGTAAACTAAAATCATTACGTATAAATAATTTCGAAATGAATTGATTTGGAACTTATCCTATTTTCACAGAAGTTGATAATGTGAATTAAAGATGATCAATAGTGGTGGTCACTGCTCAAAATATATCAAATGTGATTGCAAAATTAACAAAATCCACCCTTATTTTGCACAATATTTACTCTCACACACCCAAAAAATGTATATTATTAATTGACAATTTTGGGAAGTACCTAAAGGGGACTAACACTTCTGTTAATCAACTGTACCTGGTAATCAGAAAATGGCAATAATCTTAAAATGGCCAAAAAACAAACTATATGTTGTTCTATCACAAGCATGAATGATGAATAATGGATTGGATGAATAACTGGCCAATATTTGGCTATTTTGAAATGATCAGAATATAACCATTTGTAATATCCATGTAATAACCCGCAATAACCATGTTATATGAACTGTTTTGTGAATTTTAAGCAAATATTCTGTAGAATATGTGTTCATTTATTATTTGCTATTGTATATTCATTTATTATTTTGGCATACAGCATTATATTGTCATACTATTGTATATAAGCACTGATCATATAAACCCTCAGATCTGAATGCATGCTTAGTTTGAAGGTTGTGTTATTGGATGTCTCAAAACCTGCTGGACCAACATAGACAGCATTCATTTCCCAGCATCATAAGCACGTTTTGGACTAGCGGGGCACCTATGATGCCAAAAATGCTGCCTAGGTAGGCAGCTCACTACAGGTTTCATTGAGAGAATTAGAGATAGAGAGATAACCCCCTTCACATGATCAATGGTGGTCTGACTGGATATCTAAAAGCAGTTTCCTTTGGCCATTGTGTGTAAAACAGCCTCTGAATGTCCATCAGTAGGTGCTGGAGATAAACTCAGGTGTTTTATAGTGCATTGTCCTGCTATGAGGATACTGGCGGACTGTGGGTGGGTGGTTTGGGGTAACACAACCCCTGTCCAAGCTGAGCGTCATCTTACAGGAATGAACTGGTGTTCTGTTGATTTGTGCTACCCTGTCAGATTTTGCTACCTCCCATTAAAACAGTCGGTAGCATAATTCAACAGCAAAAAATGCTACCTATCATCAGATTTTGCTTCCAGCATGATATTAATGTGGTGTGAGGCGTTATAAACGTGTACACCTACCCTAACCCTATATCAAAACTTTATTTTTGATTTGTAATATTGCTAAGAACTTCATTTGGACAACTTTAAAGGCAATTTTCTCAGTATTTTGATTTTTTGCACCCTCAGATTTTCAAATAGTTGTATCTCGGCCAAATATCGTCCTATCATAACAAACCATACATCAATGGAAAGCGTATGTATTCAGCTTTCATGTATGAATAAATACATAAATGTATAAATCCCGATTTTAACAAAAATTTACTCTTATGACTGTTTTGTGGTACAGGGTCACATTTTTATGGCCAATAACAGTGGCTCTTCTGAGCAAATAGTCTATACATAAATTGACTTTCACAAATAAACCAATTAAGCGTGGGACAACTTGCCCCGGTCTCCCATAATCCCAAACTTGTTTAATCAGATTACGATTTCACAACGGCTTTGCTAACAAAACATCCTTTTTAACTCACCGGCCAGGCGAAACTGAAGGGCAGCACGATCCTGGATTTATCGCTCGCGCCGTCGAGGGGCTTGACAGAAAAAGTATTCCCACCGATAACGGGAGTAAATCCGCTTCCGTAGCTGCACGGGCCTCCCGAAGACACCCGCGACTGATACTCCTTCAGACAGACGCGGAAAAACGTATCGCACTCGTCCGCCGTACACGAGCGGTCCGCCGCGACGCGCGCGCCGTCACAGCACGCGCCGCTCTGCAGCTCCCCGTTCAAGTTCTGCACGGACAAAACCTGCATCTCAAAATGCCCCGATGCCTCACAAACCTGCAACAAAACAACATGCAAAATTAAGAGGACAGTATTTGTCACATGGGACATCTATCTTTGTCATCTCTCTGTCTATTAATTTGAATGCATGCGCCAAAATCGTGTGCAAAGATGTCCTGTTGACCGCAATTGTGTGCATAAAGAATCTAAACCTGTCAAAAAGTCTATAAAAACCCTTTAAACTTAAAAGTTTTGAGAAAAAGAGAAAAAAAAAGTCCAATAAAAGGCATGGGAGACCGAGGACATCAGGTTA
>CM049871.1:6990846-7115846 GCA_027474115.1 Schizopygopsis malacanthus | reverse complement strand
GACAACCCCTCCGAGGACCTCCGAGGAAGCCAACCATCAGCGATTATACTGACTTAACCAAAGTCTGCCATAAATGGAGGATCAGCACCTGGAGACAACCTCTACAGCCCCTACAGCCCTGACCGTCAGCGGAGTCTAGGACACATAGATGAGCCCCAGAGACAGATTCCAGTGAGGACCTCGTCACCTAGACATCCATCGGGGAAAGACCCCTGGAACCAGCGGACCACTTACACTCTGACTTTGCTGCAGTTGGAACAAACTACTGATTCGTCTGGCCGGAGGGGAACTGGCCCCCCGACTGAGCCTGGTTTCTCCCAAGGTTTTTTCTCCATTCTGTCACCGATGGAGTTTTCGTTCCTTGCCGCTGTCGCCTCTGGCTTGCTCAGTTGGGGACACTTCATTTCCAGCACAATCATCGTTGATTGCACAGATATTATTTAAACTGAACTAAACTGGACAATGCCATCACTAAATTCAATAATGATATGCATTCAGCTGATAATTGAGTGTTAAATCCTGTCATTTTACATTATTGACACAATTTGCCTATTTTGATATTGTGCAGTGCTTTGTTACAATTTGTATTGTTAAAAGCGCTATATAAATAAAGGTGACTTGACTTGACTTGACTCTTCAGTTCACTCACTCATCTTCTACAGGGTTCAGGTCAGAGGACTGGAATGCATAGCAGAACTTGGTTTTGTGCTCAGTGACCCATTTTTGTGTTGTTTTTGAGGTTTGTGTTTGGATTATTGTCCGGTTGGAAGATCCAAACATGGCCCATTATACGCTTTCTAATAGAGTCAGTCACTTGTTGATTTTTATCTGTTGGTATTTGATAGAATCCATGATGCCATGTATCTAAACAAGATGTCCAGGACCTCCAGCAGAAATATAAGCCCACAAAAAAAAAAATACAGCAGTATATTTCATTGTACACATGGGGTAGTTTTTTATCCCCGTGTGCACCAAACCCATCTTGAGTGTTTGCTGCTAAAAAGCAAACTTTTTAGTTTCATCTGACCATAGAAGCCAGTCCCATTTGAAGTTCCAGTCGTGTCTGATAACTGAATATGCTGGAGATTGTTTTTGGATGAGGTAGGATAATTTTTCTTGAAACCCTCCCAAACTACATGTGGTGATGTAGGTGCTGTTTGACGGTGGTGGTGGTCCTTGGAGAGTCTTTAGCCACTCAAACTCTCCTTCTCACCGTGCATTAGGACGATATAGACACACGTCCTCTTCCAGGCAGATTCATAACATTTTCTGTTGATTGGAAATTCTTAATTATAGCCCTGATGGTGGAAATGGGATTTTCACTGCTCTAGCTCTTTTCTTAAAGCCACTTCACTAATTTGTGCACATCAGAAATATATTATTAGTTTTTTTCTCATTATGATGGATGATTAAGGGAATTCGGGCTTTGTTTTCACCTCCTGTTTATATTTCAAAATAAAAGATCAAAAGGATTAATAATACAGGTCTATTTTCAGAGCCTACAATTTTATTTTATTTTATTTTATTTTATTTTATTTTATTTTATTTTATTTTATTTTATTTTATTTTATTTTATTTTATTTTATTTTATTTTATTTTATTTTATTTTATTTTATTTTATTTTATTTTATTTTATTTATTTATTTATTTATTATTATTATTTTTTTATGTCAACAAGCAATCAGAATCTGGGGGATAAAACATTTATATAATACATTAATATTCACTTCAATATTTTAATTGGTAATTTACTTTCACTGAATTATGAAATATAACATTTATTTATAATTTTTGTATTATTTGAAACCAGTCCTCCTCATCTTGGGCCAAAGAGAAATGATTGTCAATGTTTAATGTTCGAGTGCGTGCTGAGGAAAGCTTTGGGTTTGTTTGAAAGGGAAACGCAGCTAATTGCAATTCCTTCTTTGTTTTCTGGAGATGAAATAGCTCAACACAAGCCAGACACTGTAAATACTTTCAACTGGACCACATGACGAACACATTTCAGATCTCTGTGAGGTTGGCCAGATGTTGTCATTGTCTTCAATGAAAAAGTGTTGCATCTTCTATAGTTTTCTATTTATAGCTGCGCTGTGTAGTCAAGAGCACTGAAGTGATGAGTTTGTGTTTCAGGAAATATATTCTCACACATACCTTTATAACAGATAAGCAGATATAAGATAAGATTCTCAAGAATAAAAGAAATGACAAAAACACGGCTTACAAAAGTAATGCTATGCATTTCCACAGATACCAAAGACATTTGATGACAACACAGAAAGACCCCAGTAGTATCACATATAATTAAAGGATATGAGGAAGATACGGGTCAAATTTGACATGTTTGGTAAAACTTAGAAAAAAAAATAGCAACATTTCAGTGGCACATAACACACATTTACCTCACTGTCTAATTGACTTCTACAAATAATTGGCCTCCTATATTAACGTCAACTAGCAATCAAAATGCATCCAATACTTTCTCATTTTTACTATATACTCTTATACAGTATGGGATTCATCATTATTGGATTGCGTAACCTCTAAAACAACCTTTCAACCTTTATTAACCCTCCGACATCCTGACTTCTGGAATGTGCCGCCCACTTTTCAAAAATTCCCAATGAAATACGTCCCACCCTACATTTTTTCATTGAATATCTTGTTTTACTCACAAATATGTCAGATTACAGAGGACATTTTATAGTGTGTTCATGAATCATAACCCATTTGTCCTCATAAGGGACATTTTTTAAATTGTTACCACAGATCAGTCAATGGAAGAGTATGTGTGGGATCTCAAGGGTGTGTGTGTGTGTGATTATATTCTGCTAACTGTGCTGAGAAAGTGTGTGCTAAACGCCCCCTCATCTTTAAGTGACTGACAGTAATTTCTCTGACTGCAATATGACCTCAGATAGAGATACATGACGTTTTCATCCGGCAGCCATGTCACCCTGCAGCCCAAGACTGGTTGCCCACTGAAACTAAGCAGGGTTGAGCTGGTCAGTACCTGGATGGGAGACCTCCTGAGAAAACTAGGTTGCTGTTGGAGGAGGTGTTAAAGAGACCAGCAGGGGGTGCTCACACTGTGGTCTGTGTGGGTCCTAACACCCCAGTATAGTGACGGGGACACTACACTGTCAAAAAAGCACTCTTTCGGATGAGATGTTAAACCGAGGTCCTGACTCTCTGTGGTCATTAAAAATCCCATGGCACTTCTCGTAAAGAGTAGGGTGTAACCCCGGTGTCCTGGCCAAATTCCCACCACTGGCCCTACTCTGTCATGGCCTCCTAATAATCCCCATCCACTTGATTGACTCTATGTCTCTCTCTCCTCTCCACCTGTAGCTGGTGTGTGGTGAGCACATACACTTGCATGACTCTCTCTCCTCTCCACTTGCTGGTGTGTGGTATTGATTGGCTCTATGACTCTCTCTCCTCTCCACCTGTAGCTGGTGTGTGGTGAGAGCATACACTTGATTGGATCTATGACTCTCTCTCCTCTCCACCTGTAGCTGGTGTGTGGTGAGCGCATACACTTGATTGGCTCTATGACTCTCTCTCCTCTCCACCTGTAGGCTGGTGTGTGGTGAGAGCATACACTTGATTGGCTCTATGACTCTCTCTCCTCTCCACCTGTAGCTGGTGTGTGGTGAGTGCATACACTTGATTGTCTCTATGACTCTCTCTCCTCTCCACCTGTAGCTGGTGTGTGGTGAGTGCATACACTTGATTGACTCTATGACTCTCTCTCCTCTCCACCTGTAGCTGGTGTGATGATACACTTGATTGTCTCTATGCTCTCTCTCCTCTCCATACTGGTGTGTGGTGACTTGATTGACTCTATGACTCTCTCTCCTCTCCACCTGTAGCTGGTGTGTGGTGAGTGCATACACTTGATTGGCTCTATGTCTCTCTCTCCTCTCCACCTGTAGCTGGTGTGTGGTGAGCGCATACAATTGATTGTCTTGATTCTCTCCTCTCCACCTGGCTGGTGTGTGGTGATCTATCTCTCTCTCCTCTCCACCTGTAGCTGGTGTGTGGTGAGAGCTGGTGACTCTCTCTCCTCTCCACCTGTGCTGGTGTGTGGTGATACACTTGATTGGCTCTATGTCTCTCTCTCCTCTCCACCTGTAGCTGGTGTGTGGTGAGCGCATACACTTGATTGGCTCTATGACTCTCTCTCCTCTCCACCTGTAGCTGGTGTGTGGTGAGAGCATACACTTGATTGGCTCTATGACTCTCTCTCCTCTCCACCTGTAGCTGGTGTGTGGTGAGCGCATACACTTGATTGACTCTATGACTCTCTCTCCTCTCCACCTGTAGCTGGTGTGTGGTGAGCGGATACACTTGATTGGCTCTATGACTCTCTCTCCTCTCCACCTGTAGCTGGTGTGTGGTGAGAGCATACACTTGATTGACTCTATGACTCTCTCTCCTCTCCACCTGTAGCTGGTGTGTGGTGAGCGCATACACTTGATTGGCTCTATGACTCTCTCTCCTCTCCACCTGTAGCTGGTGTGTGGTGAGAGCATACACTTGATTGACTCTATGACTCTCTCTCCTCTCCACCTGTAGCTGGTGTGTGGTGAGCGCATACACTTGATTGGCTCTATGACTCTCTCTCCTCTCCACCTGTAGCTGGTGTGTGGTGAGCGCACTGGCACCGTTGTCCTGTGGCAGCCGTCGCATCATCCAAGTGGATGCTGCACACTGTTGGTGGTTGAGGAGAGACCCACATGACTGTAAAGCGCTTTGGGTGTACAGCAATACACAATAAAGCGCTATATAAATGTATCATTCATTCATTCTATCATTAACTAAATTAGATAGGTCTTGTACTGGCCAAAGTCAATTAAAAAAATAAAACAACAAAAATACCAGAAGTATTTTTCTATTCATAGGGGCTATAGTACAAAACGTATAGTACAACATATTCAGATCAAGAGTGATCTTGTCATATATGTTAACTATAAGGCAAGATATAATTTTCCCTCACATTCTTCCTTACAATCTCATCACTTACAATCTTATTGTCCCTTGTGTTCATTTAGTGAGAAACATTGGGGGATGCTTTAATTTTGTAGTTAAATCTCATTTGATCTAATTCCTAAATTCATAAATATTGAGTTATAAATTAAAGATCAAAAAGGCTAAAAATGTTTAAACATTTCAGTTCTTTTATCTGAATCATGTTCGTTTAGCAGATAACAACAGCCATCTCTCTTGTCCATGAGTTTGTTGTCTGTTTCACAACAGGTGTCGTTCCCATGAGATTTTGCTGAATCTGTGACCTGGTAAAAAGACATCATGCGGCGAAGGCCACGTTTTGTTTCAAGATGTTTTGCTGTAAAACTCCCATCCATTCCCAGCGAAGAGGTACACAGGACCACCTCAAGCCGAGACCCCGCACCACGGGCCGTGCAGCTGCGCTCGGCGGGACGTATCCACCAGCTTTTCCCGATTACACAGTAATGAGCAAATAAAAGAACGGGAACACTGTAATTCACTCGCCACAACAGTGGCATAACATCAGTAAGAGAATGGTCAAAAGAATCAGAAAATGTCACTGCATGTGTGCATTTGTTTAGTTAGATGTGACCTCTGGTTTGTGAGCTGGACCTTATTATTTAACTTTGAACATGTTTTGCTTCAAATCTACTAATAAGCAGTACAGCAAATCATTAGTTTAGTATGAAAACCATTTTGTTTTAAAGTGATCAAAAGTGGTCTATTGTGTGAGTGTGGAGAAGAGATCTAGACTGCACACGCTTTGAATTTCTCCATCCCTGATGTGTCAGGAAAACATTTCACACTCCGAAAACAGAGCTAGCGCTGCAGCAGGTTCAACGAGAACATCTGGACAGGAGATGGAGACGGAGGAATATCAACCAAGTACCAAATGACACAAACGCATGTAATATGTTTACATGAAAAGTTTAGGCACACTCTTAAAAACAAAGGTTCCAAAATTGGGTTTTCACAGCGATGCCATAGAAGAACCAGTTTTGGTTCCCCAAAGAACCTTTCAGTAAACGGTTCTTAAAATAATGACTTTTTCTTAGTGTGAAGAACATTTTAATAATCTAAAGAACTTTAATAATCTAATGTAATGAGGTCACAGGTGTGTGTTTAGAGAGTATTTTACAACAGCTTTAAACTTGGCTCAGCCATTCATAATGAAGAACAGGAACTATCTATTTAATAAAGTTTCAACCTTTACAAAATCTAGATAAATCTATCTATCTATCTATCTATCTATCTATCTATCTATCTATCTATCTATCTATCTATCTATCTATCTTTCTATCCATCTATCTATCTATCTATCTATCTGTCTGTCTATCTATCTGTCTATCTGTCTATCTGTCTATCTATCTATCTATCATCTATCTATCTATCTATCTATCTATCTATCTATCTATCTATCTATCTATCTATCTATCATATCTATCTATCTATCTATCTATCTGTCTGTCTATCTATCTATCTATCTATCTATCTATCTATCTATCTATCTATCTATCTATCTATCTATCTATCTATCTATCTATCTATCTATCTATCTATCTATCTATCTATCTATCTATCTATCTATCTATCTATCTATCTATCTATCTGTCTATCTATCTATGGATGGACCAGTGGTTTCCATATGATAGAATGAGGAGAGGCAACAGCTTTGACAAACATGTATTTATGGATCTGAAATCTTGTGTTTGTAAACCACCACTTTGTTAATAGGTTGTGTGTTTGTTTTTCTGTAAATTCTGTAAATAGCCACATAATTCAGTTTGCATGAGAAAATAGAAAGCTGTATTTGATTACACAAACCCCCAAACTTGACCTACACGATTTCACAGAATTTTCATTTTCAGAACATTGTGTTTTTATTCGATAATCTCATTGAAACACATGCAGCTGAATCATTCCAGCCCTGAAATTCACAACAAATATTCAAAAGTTTTGCTTGGTGACATCTGTGTGAAAATATCTTTTTTCGTGACTAGTGTTAAATGTGAAGTGTCATTTCTGAGCCTCTAGGGGCACATAAAGAATTGCAATTAGTTTGTTTGAGTCGCGGGACTGTGTCAGACACAACAATTTATAGCATAACCAATGGTGTGAGTTTAGGGCAGGACTACCTGTTTATTCAACCAATGGTGAATGTGTTTTTGAAGTATTTATTTTTATTATTTCTGTTAGGGGCTGTTTTAGTGGTGCAGAAATTACATACACATTGATACTACCTGAGGTCAGAAATATCATTAAGAGAAGATTAAAAAGTTTCATTTGACTGAAACATCCACTGATGGTTATGATATTAAAGTTTACCGTGTTTGCATTCTTCTTAGATGCTAAATTAGATCACTCTGATTGATTAAATACGTATTTCTTGTATTTGAGATGGTTCATTTAGAATAAAAATAGTTGCAGGAAAAAGTGTAACGGCCAATCACAAATGCACACAAACAAAATTGAATTCAAACTGTGCGACTCCCATGAATTGTAAGCACATCTGGTGCCACAGCACACGGTCAACCCCCATCAGTCCCAGGACCACGCGTCCAGTTGACCAAGACTCACTTCAGGATTCACTTTCTCCCAATGCTGACTTTGTTGGGATTAACAAGTATGAGTATAACTTAACTGGGCCTATACACAAAGGGGTATTTTCACTATTGTAACACATTTGTTAATTTGAGAGTGTAACTGTTGGTTTTGGTGTTTACTCTCACAGACAAACACACTGAGCAGAGCATAGAGCCTCACTACAGGATAATGACCCTGCAATCCTCCTCCAGTCACATAGAAAAGGTCAAAGGTCACGTTATGTGGTGTCATTCTAGTATTTCCAGAGAAAATAACAAATATATATATATATATAATAATTGTTTTTTACATTACTAAGAAAATGAAGGATCCTCTGAAGGATCATGTGACACTGAAGACTGGAGTAATGATGCTGAAAATTCAGCTTTGCATCACATGAATAAATTACATATTCAATTGTCCAAAGTATCTCGACAAAAGCAAGTGTCCACTTTCTCTGGGTTCGAGAGCCTTCTCACACACACGATCGCTCAAACAGCCCACACACATGCTCATCTGTTGTGGTCACTTTTATGTGCAGGTCTCTGGAACGGCAAACAAACAGGTCTCTGGAAACTCTGTCTTTGTTTCTTTCAGTTTTACTTTCATGTCATCAGACAGATCACAATGATGACTGTGAGAATCCTCAGGATTTGACCACTCTACAACCTAAAAAACCCTCAGAATAAGCTCAAAAACTCATACCAACACCATAGCAATACAACAGCAACGCCTATTTTCTTCAGAGAATGAAAAATGATTTAATGAAATAAGAAAACTACCAAAAATAGCATTCACAATACACACTAAGACTGCACACATTCAATGAGAGGATTAACATAAAATGGGAAAAAAATGATAAATATAGCCATATAACACCATTACTAACCAGAAATTGCAATAAATCTTCATCTTTATTAATTTCATTGTTATATTCCAAAATTGCACATATTTTTCATTTTAATTGGTTTTCTGGTGCTTTGGTAGAACAAGATATTTCAAATAAATGCTTTTGATGTGCTTTTTGGAGACTCAATCAAAGCTATTGAGATAATTAACAGTGTTTATTTACATTTTAATGATTAGATTAATTGCAGGTGAATGATTGTTCACTATAAAAACATACACACCCTTTCTGACCCTGTGTGTGTGAGTGTGTGTGTATTTGCCAGCTGCAAAGTCCCAGTCCAGTTTGGCTCTCAGGACGAGGGACACAGATCACAGACCTTACTATTATTACACACACACACACACACACACACACACACATGAGTTTACACACGTAATGGTTCACCGTTTACACATACTGTACAAACTGTATGTGCTATTGCCCTACACCTAAACTTAGCCCTCACAGGAGACATTAGGTGCATTTCTTTATTTTCCCTCAAAAAACTCACTCTGGGGGGCCACTATGATTTTCTAGAATATTACATTTTAAATTATGGGGACACTGAAAAAAAAAAAAATCATATCAGAACCGAAACTACGAGAATCTCGAGAAAAAGTCTTGAGAATAATACCTATGTCATACCCATGTTATTATTCAACTTTGTGATAAACCACATAAAACATGCCCTACATTAACCATCGATATCCTTGGAGTCGACGATACTGGTCGCCATTCAGACTGCACAAAAGAGGCAATTCCCAATGTTTGCCCTCATGATTTTTTCTTCTGAATAAATTAAGTCTGTGACACATCGACACACACCAATCACATTTAAAATGAGTTTTTAGTAAAGGATGCAGTGTCAGAGAAGGTTCAGAGCGTTTCTGAAAAAAACGCGTTTTGATTGTACATAAAATATGACGTGGAGTATAGTCAGAAAACAGTGCACGCTTGAAAATGGAGCTCTTGGCACAGAAACTCAACCGACATCACCAATTAATTGTTTTGTTAGAGAAAGAAAGAAGAATACACAAGCAAAAGGTTACTCAATAAAAACACGAGAAAGCACAGCAAGCATTATTGTGAAATGTCCTCTCCATTTCCGTCGGAGCTCAACTTGTACAGACCTGGAAGTGAGATTTGTGCCACAGAAATAATCTGTTATACGTCCAAATTGAAACTTTGTCCATGCTTAGCAGACATTTTTTCAGAATTGCTTGTACAGAACCCCCCCCCCCCTAAATAACTGTTCCCCCTTTTAAAGTTGTGATGACTTACCAGCAATATTATTGTTAACTGTAAGTGATTTTATAACAATTTGTGAATGATTCATTAGTGTGAGTTTTTGATGTTTTTCACAGACGACATGGCTACAAACAGAATTGTTGTTCCATGTAATTTGTATGATGTTTTTGGTACAATCTAAAATTTGATAAAATTAGTTTGAGGATGTTTTCTCTTGCTCATGTGTTTCTTCAGGGGACAAAGTTTCCCGCGGTTTCTCTGTGGTGTAAACAGATCTGCAGTCGCGTCACACACACAAACACAAGCCTCAATGTCTGACCACATGATCACGGCTTGTAATGTTACACATATCAAACAAGTCTTATGTGGTCAGAGCTGTCGCGGCCTGAGGTTTTCATCTTGTTTTATGCGCTCGCAATCGTGTTTTGTGTTTATGCACGCCTGAGAGAAAAGCAAAAACGAGAGAAGAGAGCGGGAAAGCAGAGCGATATTGAGGCCGGCGGATAAAAAAAGCAAAGCAACCCTTGCTAATCGAATACAACTGTGTTTACGAGCGTTTGCGCGCGGCACAACGCGGGAGGAAGCTGCTCGGTCATGAGTCACGATGACTTGATCTCCATGACAACCTCGTTCATTCTCTCTCTGGGACGGTAACCGGAGCCCTGGAGCAATGACATCATCATTTGAAATGTCACAGAGCTCAAACTCAGGAGCACTTTTCTTGAAGAAATGACAACACACAGTTATAAGAGCGAGTAAGAACATGAGCTCTGTCCAAAATCAAATAAGAGTTCTTGCTACCTTTTAACGGTGCACCATAAGTGGGGAAAACTGTTCGACATTTTCGAACAGTTTTTGTGAACTATTCCTTTAATATGGAATTTTTTGAAAAGTTCTGTTATATTTTCCATGAATGCACAATTTTAAAAGTAGCCTAAAGGTTCTTTATTGGAATGTGTGGTTACATTAACGACCTTTAAAATCCATTCAATCTTTCAGTTTCTCAAAAGGTTGTTTATAGTTGAAAAAGGTTCTTGTGTTTTTATGTTATTCACACTAAGGAAAAACATGGTTCTTTTAAGAACTGTTCACTGAAAGGTTCTTAGCGGAACCAAAAATGGTTCTTCTATGACATCGCTAAGAAAATCCCTTACGGAACCTTTATATTCAAGAGTGTAGAAAAACCATTTTGGTTCCTCAAAGAACCTTTCAGCAGCCAGTTCTTAGATCTTCTGAGATCAGATCTTTTCTAAGTGTGAAGGACATTTAAAAAACTTAAAGAACCCTTTTCCATTATAAAGAATATTCACTCTTGAAAATAAAGGATCTTTATTGGCATTGATGGTAACATCCATGGAACCCTTCCATTCCACAAACGTTTCTTTATAAGGAAAAGTTTTCTTTAGATCATTAAAATGTTGTCTGAAAGATTATTTGAGGAACCAAATATGGTTCTTCTGTGGCATTGCTGAGAAAACCCCTCTTTGCAACCTTTATTTTTAAGATGTTAAAGGTTCTTCACTTTATAGATGCCAGTAAAACAGTCTTTGTTTTTAAGAGTGTATATGAAGTGTGGATTTGAATCTGGAAACGGCAACTGAATGAAAATCCCACACGGAGAACTGAGGCGAATAATCACGACCACAAACCCATGAGAGGAAACCAAACGAAACCATTAATCCAAACAATCATCTCTCTCGGTTGTGATATCACTATACAACATATCATAAGACCAAAATGAAGGGCTTTCGGATGGTTATGAGGCTAAATGTGTGTCAGGAAGTGTTCTAGTTATAATGCAGATAAACAATATAACTATTTGTAATGTTAGACAAGACATGCACTGTAAACAATTATATCTCAAAAAAGTATGTTTTACAAGAAATATGATTACAGTCTTTTCACTTGAGAATTTATTTGTAGGTAATTGTGAACTTCACTAGCCATGTCGGAGTGAATATTGTTTCTTTGTTGCTGATAGTTTGAGTGAAATGTCTTCACAGATGATAATTAGGAGAGCATTCCTGTCTGAAGCATCTTGTGTGTACAGAAATCAGTCAGTGCAAACTCTGGCCTCATTTCACAGTGTGCATGGAAAATACACAGGTACGCCTGGCCAAACTGAGACGCCCTTTCACAGTGTGCAGAGAAAGACACAGGCACTAACATACACCTTGCTGGGCCTACAGAGTCATTTGGTCTGCAGTGTAAACTGTTCATTGCAAGCCCCATTAGCAAATGCATGAGGAAAATTACTGACGTTGAATCCAAACAAACACACACAGGTATGCTTTGTAAATCACACAATTCATTCACAGTATGGAGAGAAAAGCACACACTTTCACAATCACATATCTGGACAGACAAAATAACCAAAATGTACAGAAAATATAGTATTTTGTTAGCTGGGGGGTCAGAAAGTTTCAAATGAGTCTCCAGTGAGGCTTCGTTTATTTGATCAAAAATACAATAAAAACTGCAATATTGTGAAATATCATTACAATTTAAGATAACCATTTTCTCTTTGAATATTTTCAAATGTAATTAATTCCTGTGATATAAAGTATCATTACTTCAGTCTTCAGTGTCACATGATCTTCAGAAATCATTCTAATGCTTGAAAAACATGTCTTATTATTATCAATGTTGAAAACATTATACATTTCTTTACAGTAACTTTTGATCAAATAACCCCAAACTTTTGAACGGTACACTGTTAGAAATCGCTGTAGATTTACCAGCACAGTGCTGTAAAAACCTACAAAACCACATTTATACATTACAGTAAAATACTGTAATTAGCATTGCATGTGTGATTTTGAATTGGCGGGAATATTTTACAGTATATTTTAGTGTTGCTGTAACCTTGCTGTAGCCTGACTGTAATACGCAAGGCAACAATACAGGACACCTGACATCACATCACAGACAACACAGCTGCTGCTGACCGGAGAGAGAAGCAAGTTCGGTAAGTTAATTTGATTATCATGTTTGTATTACATAGTGTACATGGTTTTTAGTGTGGAATGAAACCGCAAAAGGAACATATCAAACCCCCTGTTCCCCTTCACACACACACAAGACTAAATGAAAATAACACACAGCCCTGAAAAACACAAACGTGAAGTATTTCTCTGGCTTGTTTGCAGTCAGGTGATGCACATCTAATCCTTCCACTGTTGAGTGAGGCTGTTTCCTCCGATTTCAGAGTTTTTTATTTTGACAGTGCATTTAAATGAGTAAACCTGCTATTCTACCAAGATAAATCTCTCAAAGCCTGTCAATAGATATATAACATAAAGAGAACGAAACCTATTTTTAGAACCTTTACCATTTCTTGAATTATGACATAATATTTATGACAGTTACGCACGTTTCCGTCCTGAATTCTCATTACTGGAATGAAAAAGAAATTATAATATGTAAATTGTAAAGTAAAGTGTTTCATTGTAGTCTTTGTTGTATAGCCTTTAATTATGCAAATTTAAACAGAATTTGCATTAAGAATATTGTTTTGGTTTGTATTATTTTCCTCTCGAATTACTGTAATGCAACTAGATGTTTTACTCGTTTTTACTATTTCACTATTTTTACTCATTTTACTATTTCACAGCTATTTTCACAATTGTTATTATGCATAATTTTTTGTTGTTTTTATCATTTATAGCATATTTATTTTATAAGCACATTGTATTAAGGTAACATTTCGGTATATTAATTGTGTGGTGTTGTTTTTATTATTTAAAAGCACATTACATTAATGTAAAATGTAATGGGGGGGGGATATACGGCTCCGGCTGTAGTGGCCGGGCCGAGGCCAAGGACATGGAGGCCGCCCTGCCATGGCCCCCTGAACTGCCTGCTCCGCCATGGTTCCCGGTACCGGTACTTGATAGGCCTCCAGGGCCCCAGCCCCCCTTTCAGGAAGTTAACTGGTTCTCTGTCTTCTATGTGTGTTTTTCTCCCCATGTGCTCCCCGTGACCCAGTTTCTCCCTTGTTTGATTACGTTAATTTGGTTCAGGTGTGTCTTGTCAATTATCCATGTTTAGTCTTGTATTTAAGGTGTAGTATGTCCTGTGGTTCCTTTGTCCGGTGTCGTCAGTATATGTGCTCCGTGAGTGTTCCTCTCTACCCTGTGTTACCCCTGTTTGGATCAATAAAGATTGTTACTCGTTACACTCCATCGTCTCCACGTTCCTCTCCTCCTCTCAGCAGCACCGCTTTATAATTTAAACCAGCATAAATTATATTCAGTACAACAAATACTAATAAATTGTATATAGGTGTATTTAAAATGTATTGTAATAATATTGTCATACTGTTGATGAAAATGTCTTTGCATTACAGAAATTATAATTTATTGAATTTTTATTAAAGTAATGAAATAATCAAACCAAACAAAATTTACAATAAAAAAAATCTTGTTCCTAAAATAGACTCAATTTTATGTATTATGAAAATATAATTTTATGTTACAAATAAATTCTAGCTTTTCCTTTTGTTAAATGTTTTGATGAATTATGGTATGACCTGGACAAAGGGAGCTGGTGCTCTAATGTATCAAACATGCTGTGAAAACAGCTTAAACAGAGAGCTGGGGTTGAAAGAATGAAAAGAGAGGGGAAGCGATCGAAAGAGGGATTGAGAAAGGAAGAGAGAGGAGCCTGAGAGAGGGATTAGATGAGAAAGCTGCTCCCTGCAGCCTGAGGCCGTGGATCGACTGAACGCGCCGAGGTCACTTCCTCTCCTGACGCTCTGTTAGAGCCACAGAAAGGACTGGACATTCCTCCTATTGTCCTAAAGCAGAGGACACCAGAGCTCAGGATCCCATGGGCCTCAGGGAAGAGAGACACAGAGAAACAGTGAGACTGCAACTTTCATGCAAATGCAAAGAACTGATGCTCCTGCGTGAAGTCAGATTTCAGCCTGCACCAAGTTTTAATTTATAGCCCCAATGATTAAATTGCAAGCCTGACTGATTAAAAAAGAAAAACACCCTGTTCTTAGCAAGTTCTCCTCACTGGGGATCTCATTAGTGCCACTTTTTGGGATTTAAGAGGCCAAATTAATACCCCATGCAGTTTAGCAGAATATTCTCAAACTATTTGTCCAGTCCAAATCACATTAATATGTCAAAGTAAGAGGAAGTCCCAAAGCGAGACAGGAAGTATTCAGTGAAAAACTCCGATCTGTTCTCCATTAACCCCTGAAAAGCACCTCTGATACAGAGAAGAAACAAGCACATCGGACGATGGTTTTCGCATCTAATGCATGCCTTTATTATCCGCTAGGTGATTCAACACAGTTAAAGATGAGGAAAAAACTCCTCTTCACTGATTGAATAATGGATGGAGGTCTTTCCCATGGCTCTCTGTGGTAATGGCTTCTTCATGCAGCGCTGCAGTGAATGCATAGTTTCCAGCCAATGTGCCATGCAGCGTCTCCACACGGGCCAGCGTTCAGCCCTCCGGTGAGTGATGGCCCGCTTCAACAGTCTTTGGCACTGTTTTTATAACCTCTTTTAAAATGTAGTTTTTTAGTCTCTCTTTTCCTTGTTCTCTTGCAACCTCCACCACAGGAAAATAATTTAAAATGTCGTATTTCAGAACATTTCCATTTCTTTAGTTTTCCCAGTGGGTCTTTAGTGCTGTTTTCAAGGGTCAAAGCCGCTTTGTAAGCAGATCAGGTTCTCCAAAGTGAAATACCCACTCAAAGGGGAAAATATTTCAATTATAAGAGAATAGAGTCATGGTGATGTTTGAGTAACACTTTGCTATGACGTCAACAATCCAACAACCAAAGAAATTAGGAGGTACACCACATAAACCACGTGTGGCCATCTTGTTGTTTTGGCATCACCTGAGCCTTAAATGAGAAGTACTCCAAACATCATGACAATTTTAGGTTCTAAGAATTATATCTTATTAAGTTTTGGAGTTTATTTCCAAAAGTTCTAAGAATGTTCAAAACATCAAGTTTGTTATGTTTTAAAAACTTCTTTCCTTAGGTTCTCGAAACTGACAGACCAGGTGACAAGACCATTTTACAACTTTTGAAGCGATAGTTCAACAAAAAATTTAAATTTGTTTATAATTTATTAACTGGCACATTGTTTCAAACTTGTAGGACTGTGGAACACAAAAGAAGATTTGAAGAATGTCTTGTTTGTCCATACAATGAAAGTCAATGGGGTCTAATGTTGTTTAGGACAAGACATTTTCAGTTTTGGTTAAACTTTTTCACCCCACAATGAAAATTCTCTCATCATTTACTTACTTTCAAGCTGTTCTGCACCTGTGTGAATTTCTTTCTTCTGTTAAACTTAACCTGAAGAATGTTGGTAACCAAACAACTGTTCCCATTGACTGCCATCTTTTTTTTCATATTATGGAAGTCAATGAGGACCAGCAACTGTATGAAAGGAACAAGTGCCTCTGTTACTCAGTTACTCACATTCAGTGTTGGGGAAAGTTACTTTAAAAAGTAATGCATTACATTATTGTTGCATAACTCCATAAAAATCAACTAATTGTATTACTTAGTTGCTTTCATGGAAATAATACATTACATTACTTTTGCGTAACTTTTTCTCACCTGAGCTGAGTTTGCTTATTTATTTTTAATAACAAAAACCCCCAAAGTTATCTTTGGCAACTTTAAAGGGCCTTTCACACTAAAGGTGAAATGAATACGCCTCAGGCTGGAGGAAGTGTCTTCTGCCTTTGCGCTTTCTCCTAATTTCTCTCAACATGGGGACAGGAGAGGTGTCACTGAACGAATGGGAAAATAAAGTTGAGTTACAAATACATATGGAGAACGTGAAAAACACTTTAAAATCTAGCATACACATTTTACATTTACATTTATGCATTTAGGAGACGCTTTTATCCAAAGCGACTTATGCATAAAAGAACATAAAGGCTATACAATTTTTATCAGTAATAAATGCCATTTTTTATCATAATAAAAGCCAAAATACACATCTGAGCCATCCCTCTTCTTTTCCTATCAAGAGATGGCAAAAAGCCCAAGTGTCTATAAACACCACAAGGCAACATTCACCAGCATGTTTGTGTGTGTTTATTTCAGTGAGTCCCAGTGCAAACAGTGGACACATTTGCTTACTGGCAGTGGCCTCATTTAAACCCCATTTAAAGCCATTGACGGCTGTAATACTGGTCCAGAGAGTGATGGCATGTCTGTTTGGCTGCTCTTTCTACTGTCAGGGGGCCCTTATGAGGCCGAGGGCCCCTGAATGCCCATGAATGCTACATTAATTAAAGCAACACCTGTTTGAAACTATTGACACGACAATAGAAAGACACTGCGAGCAGTGCACAAGCAGATTATCAGCAGCTGTTCCAGCGCTCCTCTGAATAGAGACCTCCTCCTCCTGAAGGAGCGAGGGAAGGGCCCTCATCCGTCTCTATTGTGTGGCCGTTTCTGATTGGCTCTGTTGTTGCTAATGGAGTTTATAGTGGTTTAATTGAGTGGAGTAAATACACGGAGCACATCAATGGAGCGGCAGGCAGATGCTGGCGGAGATAATAAGGGACGGTCTATTCTCAAGTATTCAAAACTCATTCAAGACTCCATTATCCCTTTCAACCCCGCGCAGGAGGGCGGAGAACCGCAGCACAGATGGCAGGGGTGACCGTTTGGGCTGGAGAAGAGCTTTCTGAGAAGCTTTTCTTTCAAGCAAATGCAGCGAAAAGTGATGGGCTCTTTATTGACTATTCAGTGGTGGTGAACACAGGTCCCTATTGCTGCATGAATGACCAGTGGAGGACCGAAAGAAAGACCCAGGCCCACATTTGCAGACTGGTTTATGCTGGTTAGTTAGTGCTGGTCTAGTCTATCTATCTGGTCATCTATCTATCTAGCTGTTAGACCAGTGATCTATCTATCTATCTATCTATCTATCTATCTATCTATCTATCTATCTATCTATCTATCTATCTATCTATCTATCTATCTATCTATCTATCTATCTATCTATCTATCTATCTATCTATCTATCTATCTATCTATCTATCTATCTCCATCTATCCATCCATCTATCCATCTATCCATCCATCCATCCATCTATCGTCTGTCTGTCTGTCTGTCTGTCTGTCTGTCTGTCTGTCTGTCTGTCTGTCTGTCTGTCTGTCTGTCTGTCTGTCTATCTATCTATCTATCTATGAACTGTCTCTTTGGTCTTGTTTTGTCTTTTTACTTGAAGGTTGGTCTTGTTTAGTTTTGTTTGCTTTTGTCTTTTTACTTGCTTATTTGTTTTGTTTTGTCTTGTTGCTAGCTTTTTTGTTTGCTTTGCTTTTGTTTTTTATTTGCTTTAATTAGTCTTTATTTGCTGTTTTGTTTAGATTTGATAGCTTTTTTGTCTTTTTACTTGTAGTTTAGTTTTGTTTATTACTGTTTAGTTCAGTTTTGTTTAGTTTAGTTTGATTTTATTTTGTCTTTTTACTAGATTTTTTGTTCAGATTTGTGATAGCTTTTGTTGTCTTTTTACTTGCAGTTTAGTTTTTTTATTACCATTTAGTTTAGTTCAGTTTTGTTTGCTTTCTTTTGTCTTTTTACTTGCTGTTCAGTTTAGTTTAGTTGTCTTGGTTGTGTTTTTGTCTTTTTACTTGCATCTTGATCTTGATTAGTTTTGTTTAGTTCTGTTTAGTTTGTTTGCTTTTGTTTGTGTTTTACTTGCTGTTTAGTTTAGTTTAGTTTAGTTTGTCCTGTTTTGTTTTGTCTTTTTTTCTAAGGTTCCAAACAAGTAGCACACTCTCATAATGACTGTCTATGAGTTGGACACACACCGCTTGAGGTTATGACAATGGATGATGTGACAAAGAAGGTGTTGTATCAAGACACACCGGATCCCAGAATGCACCTGGATGAGCAGCCCAGCCGTCTGTTCCTCTCACTCGCAGCCAAATGAACAATAAGAGCCCTCGATAGAAAATACTACAATACCCTTCACGAAACACTGTTACCACCCTTTCCTTCTCCACAACACATACACTAAGCCCTGAGAAAGCCTGCGTACAATACAAGGGGCAGGAACTGACCAGCCTATGAATACAGAGCCCCCATTATCACACCATGTGTTCAGTCCAAACGCTGCGGTTCCCAGGCATGAGACGTATTATTCAATTCAATGAATGCCACTTGACAGAATCAGAGAAAGAGAGAGGCTGTGAATGAAGAGTTAGTACGGCTAATTCATCCTTTATCTCCATAAACAGCATTTCATTGTAATAGACTTCTAATTGACTTTGGCCAATCTGCTCGCTCGAGGATTTGAAAAGGATCTTGGGGGTTTGGGGCTGAATGCATGTGCCGTCACTCACAGCAAAACAACACTAAAATGTGACACCATGACAGGACTATTAGGAAAAAAACACATTGAAAATAGAGCTGGGTGATAATACTGATCAGAGAGAGAGAGAAATAGAGAGAAAGAAAAAAATGCACAATTTTTAAGTGTTAAATATGAGTGGAACATGTTGAAAGCATGTTCAAATATATTTTGAAATCAATTTTAAAATAAACCACCGTGGGCTCTGGTGGGCTCAAATGATCATAACTCAAAATCATAAGCGTTTGGTGCAAAATGCATTTTGCAAAATGACAGATAATCTAATAAAAGAAGGAAAAAACTCACAAAGGCCAAACTTAAATCATGGTGGAGAAGGAAAAGTCTTACCAACCCTGTGTTCAGAGGCTCTGATATCCCACAATACACTTGGGGCATAAATCACCGCCGCTCACTACAGAGGAAAAGGAGAACATGAGATTTCATTAGCAGCCACATTCAACTAAAATGATACTATATCTGTATTTGCAGATACTGCATAATGTTATGGCTGCAACGCCACATGAGTTGTGTAAATATAACTGCATATGCTGTTAATCCAAGCTCATCATCTGTGGTTACTCAAATATAAATTGCAAATGCAGTGGCCCCAGACTTAAACCACACATTACAATGTCAGGATGTTATTGATAGATAACAAAATACCAAACCAAATAGCATATATTTTTAAGAAAGACAGCACAACCACACTTCCCATAAAGTGAAGCTCAATGAAATATATTTTTGAAATAGAAATTGTATTTAGCTGTACACCTGCATTTACCAAAATATATTTAAAAATGCTTTTCAGGGCAAGAAAATAAATTGCAATAAAAAAATCTTACTTTAATAAATCTAATAATAAATCGTACTAATAATACATTTCACTTTAGCCTACAATATCCTGTTAGCCTAAATGTTATAGACAACATATTTTTTCTTGAACTGAAATAAATTGAGTGCGAATTTAATTTTAAAAACCTCAAAAATTTGAACAAACATAATTTTTGCCCATTTTTTGTATGTTTTGACATGTTATTTATTTATTTATTTATGAGAACATTTAATAGAAAGAAGTTTAAGTTTAAATGTTAAAACAGTAGATATGCTGTTAAAAACAAAGATATCAACTAAAATAAGTTTTGAGAAAAGGTTTAGCAGCATTTGTTTATGAATACAATGAAATTCAGCCACTTGCAAGTGTGTCCAAGTGTCCAAATACATCTTGGGCACATTCTGGTTTCTTATTGTGTTTGTGTCTGCCATAACCAAATCAACCATCCTATAAAAGCAAACTGATGTTTTATTAAACCATATTTTAATATGACATTTCACAAGCTTTCCCGCAGCAGTTTAATCTCAGAGTTCATGGAAAAGCACAGAAAACTGACTGGATCTATGAATAGAAGAGTAAACAAGAAGGAGACTCAAGAACAATCAAAAAGAACAATTTTGTATTCAAGCAGACCACAACTACTGTCCACAGGCAAACAATGGTCATTTCCTAGTTAAAAAACTCTAAATAAGCCTTTAAATGGCCTATAATTGGTCTGAAAGGTTCAAATAAATATCCAGACAATAAAAGTGTGGCTTGATTACGGACCCCTTCATTAGGTCGGAGTCTGACTGAGACTCGTTACCCAGCATCCCCAAGGCCGAGGCCTCTATAGTGTGATTAGTGCATCATTACGTAAAGCCTTTGCATCAGTGCAACAAGGCAGCGTCGCATTCCTGTGCTGTTTTTGCTGTTAAGCTCCAGTCAAGCTGCTTTCCAGGGTCAATGTTCAGTCAGAGGTTTGCTGGCCGTGGGATTCCAGTGATGCATCTGAATATTTGTTATTTTATCACTAATAAAAGAGATTCTTTGCAGTCTGTGAATTTCGCACACTGACCTCGATGTTTAAGGCCGAAGATGGTTAGGATGTGTCTAAAAATGTATAAGGCGCAAAAAATCCAATATCTTTTTGTAATGCATGTATGGCAAGAGAGACTGTTATAAACAATGAATGTTTGCAATTGTTTGAGCTAAATGAGCTAATATTCTTGTATTATAATTATCCATGAATTCCCTTGTTACGGCTGACAAACTGAACAGTCTCCTACAAAGATGAAACTGCTTTCGTCATTGTAGGAAAAAGAGCAAATATAGCCACAATTTCTGTAATTTCTACTTAAAATACAATATACTTAGTTTTCAGAGCAGCTTGATTTTCTGAATGAAAAATACAATTTCAAAAACTGAAAGTGGCTTTTACAGTGCAGGAAAGAAACAGAATCATACATATAAGGATGTATAATATAAATGAATAAATATGCAATAAATAAACAACACAATAATTCAATTTAGCTCGGGAAAGACGTCATTATAACGATTTTAAAAGGTTATCAATTATTCTGAAACCTTGCATTTAGTGCCACCTGCTGGCCATACTAGTAAATAAAATCATATGAAATATTATGATTAACTTTAAACAAATAGTTTGGTAGCGATTTGTCTTTCAGCTAATATTTGTAGTTTGCGAGAAACATATCATATCAAAACACGGCTGTATTAAAAGTTATACAGTTGCCCTTAACATCAGTTTTTTTTTGTTTCTAAATAATAACACAAGCCAAATAAAATATCGAAAGTACATAGTACCTACTGTTAACTGCAAGTCGTGTTTTCTTCTCTTATTTCCTTACAAATAGTAATAATAGTTGTGTTTATGTGTGAAGTGTTCTCGTGCGCATGCGCAGTCGGTCAGGCGGATCCTCCGGTCATGGAGGATGTTGATGTGCAAACCAGCTGCAAACTTTCCTCAAACCTGCTGCATTAATCTGCCTCTGGTAATGCCTGCTGTCGAACTGGTGTTAGTTACTGAGGCAGGCATGTCGTGATGGGGTTTTAGTTTGATGTTTGGGGGGTTTATATGTTTGTGAGCGCGATGGCTGCTTTTGTTTATTTCCTGTTGCTCGCATCTGAATTCAGATCCTCATCTATTATCGTTGATATTACAGTTATCAGCGCATTTACTAAACGCAGTCTAGATTATAGATCATTCAAACACGTATTTAACGGTATTTTGCTGTTCTGTGATATTTGGATGATCATCGCAGCTTTAGCTGTGCTTGCTAACGTTAACTGTGTTTATGCGAGTCTACGTTAGCAATGAATGTGAATTAACGTAACTTTTTATTTATTTTGTGAACTGCTTCATTTTGCGCCAGTTTATATTTAAGATAACATGGATAAACAGATCTATTACAAATAAATCTAAAATATATAATGGTTCCTAATGACAGTTTGGATTGATAATGTCATACACTTTAAATACATGTTATTAATGATAGAAGTAAATGTATAAAAAGAGTCATCTCAAGCATTTGTATTACATTTATGTATAATAAATGTTTTTTTGTTTTGTCACAGGTTGCCAGATCCTCTGTCATGAAATCCTCCTCTGAGTAATTGACATGTGTTGGTAAAATGGCCGCTGAGCTGTTTCCTGCTAAAAAACTGGCCAGTGTCTCATCCACGGCTGTTCAACAGTACCAGCAGCAGAACGTCAGCAACAACAACACCATTCAGGGATGTAACTGGCAAGGCTTGTATCCCACCATCAGAGAGAGGTGAATCACTCGTTCTCTTGTGCATTGCTCTGTTATGCTGCCTACCTAGACAGCACGTGATGTTTGCATTGAGGGCACTGGATGTAAGGGTCTCATTCATTTGTCCTCTGCAGAAACACAGTCATGTTCAACAACGAGCTGATGGCGGATATTCATTTTGTGGTGGGACCTCCTGGAGGAACCCAGAGAGTGCCGGGACACAAGGTATTTTGTATTTCCTCTGGATTTTGGGGTGAAGCATGAACTGGGACATGTGTTTGAGTGCTGCTTATAATCTCTTTTTGAACTGATTGTCTTTCACTCTTTTAGTATGTCCTGGCTGTGGGTAGTTCTGTATTTCACGCCATGTTCTACGGAGAACTGGCTGAAGATAAGGATGAGGTCCGGATCCCTGATGTGGAACCAGCGTCATTCCTGGCCATGTTGAAGTATGTTTTCAAAGCTATTAATGAAACAAAACATTTTTTGCACATGTTTATGTGATGGGGTCATGAAGATAGCACGCTAAGATAGCAGGGTCTAAAAGTCTGAGAACACTAGGGATTTTTAATTTATTTTTAAACTGAACTGTGATTTTTATTTACCTGTAAACTGAACTGTGATTTTTTTACCTTATATAGATTATATATTTTATGTTATATTTATTATAAATGTATTTACACACACACACACGCACAGAGAGAGAGATTTGTGTTGATACATTTATAGTTATAATATTTCTCCTAATCTAATAATAATCCTTTACTAAATTAATGTCATGATGTGTTTAAAAAGGTGTAAATAAAAAGTGAGTTTGAATTTTCTTTTTAGAATTTTTTTTTCTCAATTAAATACATTTAAATTCTAGATTAATGCATTACAAAAGCTCACATTTTGATGTAATTTGGTATTTAAGGATAAAAATATAATTTATTTAACAGCTTTTTTAAAATAAAATGAAGAAATACATTTCCAATTAATTGATTTATACATGTATAAATGTAGTACTTTCCATAACACAAGCTATGGTTATTAGCTTAACAATTTGAGTATGAGTTTAGTATTTGGTTTGTCTCTCCTTTGCTTCAGTGACAGCAGCTCTCTGTTTTCAGGTACATCTACGGTGACGAGATCGACCTGTGTGCAGACACCGTCCTCGCCACGCTGTACGCCGCCAAAAAATACATCGTTCCCCACTTGGCCCGCGCTTGCGTCAACTTCCTGGAGACCAGCCTGAGCGCGCGAAACGCCTGCGTCCTGCTCTCTCAGAGCTGCCTGTTCGAGGAGCCCGACCTCACGCAGCGCTGCTGGGAGGTGATCGACGCGCAGGCCGAGCTCTCGCTCCGCTCCGAGGGCTTCTGCGACATCGATGCTCAGACTCTGGAGAGCATCCTGCGGCGCGAGACGCTCAACGCCAAGGAGATGGTGGTGCTGGACGCGGCGTTGAGCTGGGCGGAGGCCGAGTGTCTCCGACAGGAACTCCAGCCCAGCATCGAAAACAAACGGCTCGTTTTAGGAAAGAACATCTACCTTATACGGATCCCGGCGATGGCGCTCGATGATTTCGCCAACGGCGTGGCGCAGTCTGGCGTGCTGACGCTCAACGAAACCAACGATATCTTCCTGTGGTACACAGCGGCCAAGAAACCGGAGCTGAAGTTCGTCTGCAAACCACGCAAAGGGTTGACGCCGCAGAGGTGCCACCGCTTTCAGTCCTGCGCCTACCGCAGCAATCAGTGGCGATACCGCGGCCGCTGCGACAGCATCCAGTTCGCCGTGGACAAGCGCGTCTTCATCGCCGGTTTCGGGCTGTATGGCTCCAGCTGCGGCTCCACCGAGTACCAGGCCAAGATCGAGCTGAAGCGCCAGGGCGTGACGCTCGGCGTCGCCATCATCAAGTACTTCTCCGACGGCTCCAGCAACACCTTCCCCGTCTTCTTCGAGCACCCGGTGCAGATCGAGCCCGACACCTTCTACACGGCCAGCGCGGTTCTGGACGGGAACGAGTTGAGTTATTTTGGCCAGGAGGGGATGACGGAGGTCCAGTGCGGGAAGGTGACCTTCCAGTTCCAGTGCTCGTCGGACAGCACCAACGGGACGGGTGTGCAGGGGGGGCAGATCCCCGAACTCATATTTTATGCTTGAGAAAGCATCCCGTTCTGATTCATTAGAACCCAACGTTTGTTGTTCCTTAATGAAGTGCTGCTCTGATTTCGCACAAAGGCTGCAAAAAGATTATTAGAGATTACTGACAATCCATATAGACTATGTTAGAAGTGTTTGTGCACCTGATAAGTTTGGTTATCATTTACTCGCCCTCGTTGTCTTCCTGCTGCTGTTTTCAATCCAGGATCAATGGAGACTGAGGCAGAAATATTAAAACTCGTGAGCTGTAGTTTACACCGTACAAAAGTTTGGGGTCTAGTCAACATTTGAAGTGGATCAAAACCTTTCATCAAAGTTGTCCCAAACCCAAAATGCATTCTTGTATTAAGACAACTTTGATTAACTTTTTTGATCCACTTCAAATGTTGACTGCTGTATTTTTAAATAATAAATTAATACTTTTATTCAACAAGGATTCATTAAATGAATTAAAAGTTACAGTAATGACATATAATGTTACGAAAGAGATCTATTTCAAATAAAGGCGGTTCTTTTGAATATTAGAATCATCAAAGAATCCTGAAACAAATCAGTTTAATAAGCAATAATTAATAATAAGCAGCAGCACAGCTGTTTTCAACATTGATAATAATCAGAAATGTTTCTTTAGCAGCAAATCAGCATAATGTAATGATGCTAATATTCAGCTTTAGCAACAGGAATAAATTACATATTCAAGTAGAAAAGTTATTTTAAATTATAATAATATTTCACAATATTACTGTAGTTTTTGAGCAAATAAATTTGCCAACCCCAAACTTTTGAACAGAGGTTTAAGTTTTTTTTTTATTGAATTAGTTGAGGCTCTCAAGTCTCATTTTCAGTTGAACGAGGGAATGATTTTTTATATTTCCTCACATAAAAGCTGCCATATGACTTAAGATCCTTGTGAAATGGTGCACAAGTGAACCAGATGACACAAGGCTGATCTAATTTTTATGTGACGTATTTCATTAACAGAAGAGATTATGATCCACTTATTTAGCTGGATAAATCTTTCTCTCGAAGCATTATTGAAAGACACTAATAAGAACATGTCTGCTAAAGATAAAGTCAATCTTAAACATTTCTGCATCATGTAAATCCTCATGTTTTTGAGTGTTTCCCAGGTCATGTGAGGTTCACGTCTTCACGTGACTGACAGCGTTTCAGATAAATAATCATTCTGTGATGTTTACTCGGACTACAGCAGACGTTGTGTTTCTTGTGAGGAAGATGATTTCATATCTTGAAATCTAATTTGTGAAGTCACACGCTTGATTTATATCGCCTTGTGTGTCGTATCGTAATGAAACAGTATTTTACTGAGCTCTAAAGTGTTTGTATAATTTTTTACTCGACACGTGAAGCACAATTTGTCCTGAAGCGTTTTACTAAAAACTTATTTTCTCTACTTAATATTCATGTAATCCTATATTTTATAACATTTTGGTGCACCGTAACATTATATGTAAGCGGCATGAAGTTAAGAGGGATTTTACGAAGACTTTGAGAAGAAAAGATGAGGAGAGGGAGAAGTATGTTGCCTGTTAAGATAATATCACTATTACTATTATTACTCAAACTGCAACATGGATTTTATTAAAGGAATAGTTCACCTAAAAAGGAAAATTAGCTGAAAATGTACTCCCTCTCAGGCCATCCGAGACGTAGATGAGTTTGTTTCTTCATCAGAGCAGATTCGGAGGAATTCAGCTTTACATCACTTGCTCACCAGTGTATCTTCTGCAGTGAATGGGTGCCGTCAGAATGAGTTTGTAAACTGTGCTTGATCTGTGCATATTTCTCTCCTGATTCTGATAAGATATCTTTTTCTACTGGAGAAAGCTATATTATATAGAGGACACAACTTTTTTTTTTTTTTTAAATACCTTAAAGATGGAATATTCTTTTCTTTGGATGATTATTTAGATTTTTGATCAGCTGTTTGGACTCATTCTGACGGCACCCCTTCACTATAGAGGATGCATTGTTGAGCAAGTAATCTAATGCTATATTTCTCCAAATCTGTTCTGATGAAGAAACAAACTCATCTTCATCTTGGGTGGCGTGAGGGTGAATATGTTGTCATCAAAATAGTATTTTTGGTTAAACTATTCCTTCAATGTTTAAAACTACGGTGCACAACTCAAGGGGTTCTAAACCATCACTTTTTCAACAACCAGGATTTTCGTTAAGGGGGGGGGGGGGGTAATCGCAGACACTAAAGGAGGGACCCGAGCCATATTGGCACCACAATAAGACCAGTAAGAAATCACCCAGCAATCACTATACCAACCCTGTCCTTGAGGATTGCCCTGTCAATCATCTGCATGGCGGCGAGGCCAAGCACATTTGCTTCAGGAACTGTACAAATGATCCTGTGGTGATCAAATCTATGTGTTTTGAACCTGAAACACTACACAACACTCCAGCTCTTTCAGATGGTGCACGTGTGTATCCATGTCAAACCTTAATTGCACTATTTCTCATGAAGTAGCTGTTTTTTGTAACACTGTGGCACAATGTAGTCATTTCATTCCGCTGGTTTTACTTCTGAAATGCTTGTGATCTGGACTGGGGCTCTGCTTTATTTGGTCAAATCGAACCTTGTGTTATTGACATTACTCTGTAATTTGTGCCTTTTCTGGATTGGGTCTAATGATTGATCTACCCAAGCGGTTCTTACATGTACACTAAATTCCTGGACCATGAGTTGAGATGTTTTTACCTGCTCTGAGCACTGGTCGTATTTACTGGAATTGTAAGTGTACGAGGTTTTCATTCAGTCACAGCTGTATTTTGATATAGGCTATGGCATGAGCGAGGAAGACTGTTTTTGCTGTTATGTAGTAAATGAGGTGCCTGTGAAAGTGCCAACAGACTTTTTTGAATGTGTGAGCGGCGTTTGTGTCAACATGAATAAAGCTAACTTTAACTCCAGCTTCTCAGTGTCTGTTTTTCATTAAACGTGATACTCTGAAACTACAGCAAATCTAATCTCTTCTTGGGGGCACAATGGGGCACATATCTGACTTTTCAGGCTAAACTGAAAATTGACATTGCTCACAGAAGGCGATTTGAAGAATGAGAAGATATTTTCTGCAGATGATACTCATAAGTTTGGAATGATAGGGTTAGTAAATGATGACAGAATTTAGATTTTTGGTTCAAGCATCAGGCATCCTCAAATCTGGCCCTCCTGCAGAGTTTAGCTCTAACCCAAATCAAACACACCTGACCATGCTAATCAGTCTTCAAGATCATTAGACAAAAAAAAGGTAGGTGAGTTTGATCAGGGTTGGAGCTAAACTGCAGCAGTTTGGCCCTCCGGGGAAAGATTTGAGGAACCCTGCTTTAAATCAACAGAAACCGGTTTCTACCACATCAGAAAAGGGGAATTACGACATCTGTTTGAAGATATATCCTACAAACGTGATTTTATTTCACTTTTGTATGTAGAAGTTGAGACTATTTCTTCTCCACATCAAGCTAAATTGTACATATTCATGTGTTTGTTCTGTATGTTCTAAACGTTCTAAATAGAAGCCAAGTATAGAATCTAAATTAAATCAGTTGACAAATCTAACTTGAAACATTTCAAATCAAATATTTACAGACTAAATTTCTAATTGCAACTTCTAATAACTAAAAAAATAATGTTTCTACATTTTTTGTTTATCTACAAAACATACCTTACTACTAATAGGTAATAATAATAGTGATGATGATATAATAGATTGTTTATTCTGTTAAATTACAACTTAAATGAAATATTACAATAAAAAAATTACTACTATAGTAGTTAATACTACTTGGCTGTAAAATAAAGAAACAGTGTTTTTTTTACAGAACACTAAAATTACAATACTAATTCTACATGACTGACTTAATTTCATTGATTTCAAACATTAGATTTTTTTTCTGATGACTCAAAACATGGTTCTCGTTTCATTGCGACTGACTCCTCACAAACCCACCTCCTCCATCAATACTGAAAACTCACTGGATCTACAGTAATGACCGATGCTTGGACTCGAAACAGCACTGTACACATTAAATCTGCCACACTTTACACTGTACTACCCAAACGGATGAATAATCGAATCTCACTTACACTGGGAAGTTTGAAACCTTGAAATTCTCATAATTTCGAGCGCGTGCGTGATGAATGATGGGATACGCTTAGCCTCAAACGACAGCAGGTCACATTTAGCTCCTGCAGTCTCTGCTAACGAGCGGATGAGTTGAATCAGGTGTGTTATTAGATAAGAGAGACACAACAAGTGTAGTATTTGGGTTCCTTGAGAACAGGTTTGGGAAGCACTGATCTAGAAACCGAAGCAGCAGATCACGAGATTCTGTGTAGTGTAAACAAACCCTTGATGTTTTCATCCAATAATGGCAGGTCAATTACAAAAGTCTGAAGCAAACATAATTTATCGATTTTGAACTAGGAGAAAGTATGATGTTTATTATCACAAACTTCTCTTATAGTCTCCAAGCACAAATTAGTCACTAAACTAACACATAAAGACTCCAGAACTCTTTATGAATCCACGTCTGTTGTTATCAGTCATTTTGTCTTCTGTTTCTTGCGCGCCTGAAACTGTTCAGTTTTGTTCTTGATGGATTTGATAAGCAGGGATAAACTGGGGTCCATGACTTTAGTGGAGGACGACGGCGCCTGTTCTCCGTCCTTCTCCTGCGTGGCTCTGCTCTTCAGCGCCGTCTCCTGGCTCTGCTGTCGCTCCTCTCTGCGTCTCTGTTTCTCCTCTAAGATGCTCTGCGTTGCTTTGGTCTTCTTGTAGGCCGGGTCGGACGGGTCCAGGTTGTAGAGATGGGACGTGAACATGGCCTGGAAGCGCGAGTCTTGGACGTCCACCTGGAAGTCGTCCTTCTCCAGAGGCGTGTTGCTCTTCAGGAGTTTCTTCTTCTTCTTCTTGCTCAGGTTCTGCTGCTCTACGATCTTGTCGTAGCTGAAATGTTTGTGCTTGTCGTCGTCTTCATCGTTCATCAGCAGCTCCATCTCCGCCTAGATGCCACGACACAGCCGTTAAGCACGATACGTTACCCACAAACACACACTCGTGAACATCAGAGAAACATACCCTCTGTCTCTCCAGCTCTTCCTGTTCCTCTGGTGTCCTCTTTTCATCCTTCTTCCTGTTCTTCTTGTTTTTCAGGGATGCTGCAGAGAACAGACAGAGAGGACATAGATTAGAGGACTAACGGTGTAATACTTCCTAAAGGAATGAGAAACTGATGCTGAATATAATAAAGAGCAGACTCGTCACTAACCTGTCGAGCCGAGCTCCTCTTTGAAGAAGGGGTCATCGAGGTCAACATCTGCAGGAAGTTCATCATCACTGATCACAGGCTCCGCCTCCGCTGCTTCCTGCACAAGACAAAAGCGTTTGTGTGTGAGTGAGGAGGACAGAGATGAAGCACAAACTACATGTGACACATTTACCTTCTTTCCCTTCCTTTTCTCTTTCTTTTTCTCCTTTCTCTTCTGCAGGTACTGCTCCCACGGAGTCAGCTGATCATTGCCCTCCATTTTCTCCTTCACAAGCTTCTCAGTTGTTTCCTTCAGTCCTAAAAATATGTATTTATATACATTAATAAAACATACATATATACATGTTAATATTACATAACATATAGCTCTCATGTTTTGATATTATATAGTTTATATTTACTATAATATATATATATATATATATATATATAATGAATACAATATATATTACTTAATAAATAAAATAAAAATATATTATTAAATATATAATAATTTTCTAAATATATATAATACATTTATATTAATAAATAAAATATTTGTTTTATTTCTACATGCTGTTTATATACAAAATTGTGTTTGCAGTCATAATTTGTTTTTGATATGATATGTATATATTTTATAATCCATTTTTGTTATATTTACTGAATATACTGCTTATTATTATATAATTAATAATATATAAAATAATAATATTAAACAAAGAGAAATGTTCAATATATATACATATTTCAAAAAAGGAAAAAAAATAATATATATATATGTATGTACATATATCGCATATATTTGTTATAATTTTTAATATATTTACAGATTTAAAATGCATGCTATTATCATATTTTTATAATTAATAAAAAATAATATGAAATTAAATAAACTGAGAAATTATATATATATATATAAATAAATGTACATATTGCATATATTATTTATTTTTTATATGTTTAATATATTTACAGAATAGAAATGCATACTATTATTATATTCTTAACTAAAATAAAAACATTAAAAGTTACAAAATATTTATATTAATTAATAAAATATGAATATTTATATTACATACATATTATATATTGTTATTATTATATTAAGTCCACAGTATTGCACATTTTACTCTTTATTTTTTGTATTTTTAACCTATATTATTGTATATTCTCTTGTGTTGTGTTATGTATTTTGCACTGTCCATTGAGTGGATCTGACCTGATTTACATTTCACCACTGATTATATCCTGTATAATTGAGTATGTGACGAATAAAAAACCTTGAACCTTGACATGTATTCATTGAAATATGAATACTCAGATACCTGGCACCCATGTGACCTCCATATGCATGCTGTCATCCTTCTCCTTGTCTTTGTCCTGAACGCTCTTCAGGAGTTCTCTGTATTTAGCGATCTGCTCTGCGCTCTTCTTCTCTTTACTGCTCTTCTTCTCCTCAGGAAGAGGCTGAACGGGCTTCTCAGCTGAGAGAACATTCAAGTCAACAACATTTCTGATGGATGAAAACGTACCGCTTCATAATGATGATGAATCAGACATCACTAACCTTCTGTCTGTGGCTCTACCTCTCCTCATCCTCCTCTTCCTCACTGGAGGAGCCCAGGTAAGCCTTGAAGTCCATGTCCAACAGATCGTCCTTATTGAACTTCCTGCAGAGAGCCGTGACCCGGTCGTGATCCGTTTCATCCCACGTCAGCTCGACCTGTTGACATGCAGCAGACCCAGGACGTGCATTACTGTAGATGAGTGCACCGGCTCAGACCTGAAGCAGGATTCAGCGTGACAGACCTTGGCTGTGGTGGTGGCCGTGGATGTGAAGAGTTTGGGCTTGTAGGAACTGTAATCCACATCAGTGGCTCTGTCTGTGGGCTCGTCGTCAAACGTCACGTCATCAGGGATGAACCTGCCACAATGAGACATCTTTGAATACTAGCTCTTAGGAATCTGTTTCGTGTTCTCGATGGTTTCAGTTAACACTTTACGATTCCTGTCAAATTTGCCTAAAACGCCTAAAAAAGGCATACCCAAAGTAAATTGCATGCTGTTCTTGGGCCATTTGGATGATATGCATGGTGTTGGTCTCCTTTGAAAGGTGACACTCTGAGGTTTGTTTCTCAACAGTCAGAATCACTGTAAGTCTTACTGATATTGAGTAATAGCACTTTGAATACACACAAAAAAAGAAAAAAATAATTCCGCCTGCATTTGTTTTGTAAATAGAAGCCTGCAGATGACTATAGCTGGGAGGTATGAGCTGGAAAATACATTGGGATCACAGAATGAAGCCTTACCAAGCCAAATTTACCATTTGATAAACAGTATATTAGAAAATTAGTGTTTTACACATGTTTATCTAATTATATGTCTAGGCGCTTTCTAAAAAAGTACACTTGGGAGACTCCAAGCGACGCTTTGTAACCAACGACACATACAATGCTGTAATTCTTGAATGCTTTAATGTACAGTCATCATTTTGGGCTCTAATGAAAGGTTACACTTAGAGTTATTCAGTTTCTCATCCAGATTCACTGTCAATAATTGCTGACACATAGTAACTGAAGCATAAACACATTATAGTGACATTTATACATAGAATCCAAAATGTGTACACTTTTAAAATTACATATATATTTAATTTATAATCTAAATACCTTTTTTTCCTATATTTCTATTTCTGTACACAGTACATTATTTAATTTGTGGGTTTTTTTCTTATATTGGTGTTATATTGCATCCCTACTGTGTTATTCCTATGTTTGTCTGTACTATCATGCATGTCTGCATTATGTCAACAAAAAGTGGTCTGATAAAGACACAGATTGTACTTGCTGTGTTTATAGTATCTTAAAATGGTTATAGTTGAAATCACAATAATCTCAGCTTTCCGTGGATATATGACATGTTCAACTTTTTTTTTTTTGAGTTTTTGTTTCTGACGACTTTACCCTGTCACCACTAGGCGTCCCGCCGGCGGTACGCTGGATTCTTAATTAAACATGTATAGCATTTCCGAGCCCAGTTTTGACTGAATGTCTCTGTAAACGTCTCCTCACCGCAGGTCGATCATCGAGCAGCTGCTCTCGTACTCGTAGCCGTCACACTCCTCGTAGATCTTCGCTGCTGTTTCGACCGAGTCACACTCCACCACGGCGTAGTAATACCTCAGACGCTTGAACTGATAGTCTCGCACTTTCTCTCGGTAGATCCTGAAAACACACCTCTGATTGTTTAACATTATCCTTGAAAACCATTAAATAAATCAAAATACAAACAGAAGACAATATTGCCAAAAGGTTTAAAGATGTTGACATTTACAATAATAATATACACTAATGTTAAAAATTTGGAGGTCGCTAAGATTTTTTCAAGTCTCTTCCGCTCACTAAGGCTGCATTTATTTGATCAAAAACACAGTAAAAACAGTAATATTGTAAAATATTATTACAATTTAAAATAACCCTTCTATTTCAATATATTGTCAAATGTAATGTATTGCTGTGATCAAAGCTGAATTTTCAGCATCATTCCTCCAGTCTTCAGTGTCACATGATCTTCAGAAATCATAATAATATGATGATTTACTGCTCAAGGAACATTTCTTACTATTATCAATGTTGAAAACAGTTATGCAGCTTAATATTTTTGAGAGAAATTTGGATTTTTTTAAATTATTCTTTGTTCAAAAGAAGAGCGTTTATTTGAGACAGAAATATTTTATACCATTATAAATGTGTTTACTGTCACTTTTGAACAATTAACTACATTCCTGCTGAATAAAAGCATTCATTTCTTTCAAAACAAATGTATTAAAATAAAAAAGAAATGCAGAATATATTTTTTTAGCTATTAATGAAGCATGCAACACAGCATGCACTACTCTGATAATCACAAAAATACACATTCAAAACAGTCCAATTTTAACTAGACTGATTTTTTTACTGGTATTTTTGGTATTGAATGAATAATACGAATATTTTAAACAGATATTGGCCATCTAGAACAGATTTTCTTCACTTAGTTGGTTTGCAATGCATTCTGGGATTGCCCTTACTGCAAATCTTGGTCATCCAAACCCCGGTAAGAGTCATGAAAACAGTACCTTTGCTCCTCAGTGTCGGTGTCAGGGTTCTCCGGGAGGCCGGTGAGCTCCAGCGGACCCTGAGTCTGTTCTGCACTCATCCTCTCCTTCCCGAACTCAGACGGATAGATCTGACAGACACACGTCACCAATCAGACTCACAGCGGCAGGACTGACGTCTCACCGAACACAACTGATCATGAGAGTGTGCAGGAAGTGATAGTTACCGTCACAGACAGCACCACGCCTTCTTTGGGCTTAAACGAACTGAAGAGAGCCAGAAGATCTTTAGCTTTCAGTCTGTCCCAGTTCATGTTACAAACCGCCAACCGTCGGGAGGTCTAAACACACAAACACAGGACATAACAATAACACTTCAGGTCCATTCTCACTATTAACTAGTTGCTTATTAGCATGCCTATTAATAACATATTGCATTAGTACATATAAAGCACATATTCTGCATGACCATATTCTACATCCACAATCCTACCAAAACTTGACAACTACCACACTAACTATTAATAAGCAGCAAATTAGGAGTTTATCGAGGCAAATAAATGCAGCTTTGGTTAAAGCCTTCTTTCAAACATTTAACTTCTGAACAGCAGTTTATGATTAATAAAGCATTCGGATGAATCTCACGTTGTCACTGCTTGGAGCATCTTTCCACATCTCTCCCCAGTCATGCTCAAGCTCCTCTTCCTCATGGAGCAGATATTCCTCCAGCTCACCATCATCATCATCTTCATCAGAGCTGGTCTCAATGTTACCCTTCCCTCGGGCCAGATCGGGTCCGCTGTCATCCCCTGACTCACTCTCGTCATCTTCATCAGCCTCCTCCTCAGAAGGACCCTCTTCCACATCTTCATCCTCCTCTTCAACACCAGATTCCTCGTCCTCATCTGTTAAAAACAATACAGATGATATCAAGCCATAAACAACAAACGAACACCACTCGTATTATTTTCAGAAGATCTATTTTAAAACAAAACAATCAGATACATAACTGCAAAAGCAATATGTGACCCTGGACCACAAAACCAGTCATAAGGGTACATTTTTTAAGACTTTACAGGATGGGTATAGCTGGAAATAGTTTATGTTGGAAATGTAAAAAAGAAGAGGGCACTTATTTACATATGATTTGGGAATGCTCTTTAGTTCAGCCATTTTGGCGTAAAATACTGAGAATATTTGAAGAGTGGTTGGGTTTTAATTTACCTGTAAAACCACAATTATGCCTTCTTGGAGATAAATCAGTGGTACCTAATATAGCAAAAAATGAATTTACCCTTATTAGGATTGGTTGTATCACAGCTGCCAGGATGATCTTACGCAATTGGAAATGCCCCAAAACCCCTGATTTGAAAGATTGGATTGATGGAAATTGCATCATATGAGTGCATGTTGGGAAGATTGCAGAGTGAGGGAAACATGAAAAAAACATGGGATCTTGTTTGGCAACATATACAAATGTGTGATGAGCAGGACTTCTTAACAACTGAATAATATCCATGTGTTTGTCTTTTGTTTTGTTACATTGATGCTGATGGTGACTAGTGGCTGAACATGTAATTGATTGGAAAGTGGAACATTGAATACTGTGATGATGATGTATGAAGTTTTGATTGTTGAACAATAAAAAAAGTTGAATTACAAAAAATAAATTGATATTTATAATCATCTGAAAGCTGAATAAATTAATAAAAATGAATAAATTCATTAAAAAGTCATATGTGACCCTGTACCACACAACCAGTCATAATGGCCATTAAAATGTTTATTGAGATTTATATGAATTAATAAACAAGCTTTCCATGGATTTATGGTTTGTTATGATAGGACAATATTTGGCTGAGATACAACTATTTGTAAATCTGGAATCTGAGAGTGCAAAAAAATCTAAATATTGAGAAAATCGTCTTTAAATTTGTCTAAATGAAGTTCTTAACAATGCATATATACTAATCATAAATTAAGTTTTGATATATTTATGGTTGGAAATTTTCAAAATATCTTAATGGAACATGATCTTAATATCCTAATGATTTTTGGCATAAAATAAAAATGTTATAATTTTGACTCATACAGTGTATTGTTGGCTATTGCTACAAATATATCTCGTGCTACTTAAGACTGGTTTTGTGCTCCAGGGTCACATTTATAAAATAAAGTTATTACAGTACCTTCTTCAAACACTCTCACTCCCTTTACCAGCGGCTCTCTCGCTTTCTTAGCTTCTTTTGTCCTCGGGATCTTCTCGGCGTCTTCCTCTTCTTCAGATTCATCGCTCTCTTCTTCATCCTCAACCTGAGGTTCCTCATCAGCCTTTTTCACTTTCTTTTCCTTCTTGTGCTTCTCCGTCTTCTCGTTCTCCTCGTCTGACTGTTCGGAGTCAGAGAGCTTGTAGAAGCGCTTGAGGTCCTCGGTGGACGTTTGGTTGACGGGTCGGCCGCGTTTATCGACTGTATACGTCAGTTTAAAGCGTTCGTCGTGGAACATGGACTTGAAGCGCTTGTCGATTTTGACTTTGTGCTCTCTGCTGGGCATCTCCCAGAAGCGAGGGTCCTTCTGGACCTTCGTGAAGCGGTCGTCACCGCTTACAGTGTTTTTGGAGGTCATGGTGATTATTTGGAAGAGCCTGATGAAAGTATCAACCTGAGAAAAACACAGAAGAGATGTATTTCAAGTAACCAAGCATAGATTCATGAAACATTTCTTACACAGATGACCCAAAATACTGTGGTTCAATCATGTTTCTATCTGTATAGAAAACACTCAAGTCCAAGTCAAACAACAAAACATAAACTAAAGCAGTTTTCATTTCACTCAATTAGATAGTCATCTTAAATCACAGACACTGATTAATAATGAAGAAGGTAGAGCAAAGAGGGGCTTGTTATCAAACTATATATTACAGTATTACCCAGGCTAGATTTAAGCTCATTCATAAACGGAGGCATGTTGTCATTACAGTTCATTTTATACTTGTCATTGGCTGTATGCATATTTAGTGCGACTGTATATTTATTTGTTTACAGTGTCTGTCTGTAATTCGCACAGCACACGTTCTGTACCACTGTAAATACCGTAATGACAAATCACTGAGCAAGACGTTCATTGACAAAACATCATTGTAATTGATTAAAAACTCAAGAATTCAGTACAAAACGGACTGCGCAGTAGATAAAACACGTATATAAAGACCTACTGAGTATTCATGCGATGCTACAGCAAAGCTCCACACGTGTTTTCCCGTGATACTTAACTACTTCCGTTACATCTCGGAAACCACGCCCTCTTTGGCGTACGGCGAGACGAAGAGCTCAAACCACGCCAGACGCGTCTTTCCTTTCATTTTGACGTTCTGTGTAGACTGTAAACTAAAACTAAATATACTATTCATAATAACATATTTTTTTTTATCTCAGTCAACATTTCTCATTATGTTTAAATTGATGTATTGTAGAAGACTAGCTAAAGCTAAAACAAAAACCTTATAGACATATTTAAAATAATAATAATAAAAATAATAATGAGACAATAATAAAAACACAACAAAATTACTAAAAATGTCATTCAAATGAAAAAGGAAATATAAAAATAAAAAGGAATTAAAAATATGAATAAAATTAGAATTGATACAAACACTAATCTGAGGCTTTTGTGAGTTTGTTGCTGGAAATATAAATAGACTTACAGTAATATAATATAATATAAACTTACAGATAAGAAATGCTTTAGTTTCAGTATTCATCATCAGTTTTGTCACAAAATGTGACTGCAACTCCTGTTTTAATAATCACTATTTTACTAGCAATTGTAATATTTATAATGTATTTATTTAATTTATTAATGTTGTTTTAACTACTACTTACCTTTAAAGATGAAAAATGAAATTCAAACCAAAGTCACACTTTTTACGTTTGTCAATTTTTCTGTATTTATTTCGACTCCCCTTCCTACTAAATTAATGCTGTTTTGCGGAATAGAGTAGAATAGAATAGAATAAATAACGTTTCTACACTTTGTTATAAAGAGAGGATTCACGAGCGTGCAGAATAAACTCCGGCGATTTGAGCGGTGACTGGATTCTATCATAAATACATAAAGTCATAATATAACATATAACACAAAGGTCGACAGATGATTGGCTACATTGCTAAACGCTGTTAAAACACGCTGTAGCAAATAGAAACCGAAGTATAGTGTTTTTTGTTTTTGCAGTTAATACATTTATATGAATTGTTGTTGTTAAACTATCTTTTAAAACTGAATTAATATAGAACTTGATCGCTTTAAGTTATGATACAGGGTGTTATTGTATTGGTGAATGTCTGTTTCTGATATCATAAAAAAGTGTGCCCCCTATGAAATCGAAATGCCCCCCCATTGGGATTTTCTGGCGACGGCCCTGGTTAGAAAGTGTGTCTGAACTTCAGACTGACTCCAGTCCAGTCCGGGACTGATCCAGTCCAGGGTTTACCGTCTCAGACACAGTCTCTGTTGTGTGACGCAGACTCAGAGCTGAGCTCGGTGTAGAGATGAGTGTGTGTGTATGAGAGAGTCGCGTGAGCCAACGGCAGAAATCATGCGGTAACGAGAATCAGCGCGGAAGCATGAGCTTGACCGTGAAAAGCCTCCGGTGTCTGTGGAGGGGACGGAGGTGTCTCTCCTCTCGGGCAGGCGCTATGAACGTGTTTGACAGGAGCATGAAGCGCAGGCAGAAGCAATGGGCTTCATCTTTACCAGACAGCGACAAATACGATTACCTCCGAGACGAGGTGAGGAGGTGTATTACCGCGCGTCAGTGTCTCTGAGCACCGAGGCTGTGTGAATGAACTTCTGCGTGTCTGTGTCTCGGAGCACCGAGGCTGTGTGAATGAACTTCTGCTCTCGTTGTGTTTGCAGGTGGCGAGCAGGTTAGCAGACAGAGTGTATGATGTCTCAAGGTCACTGCCCGCTTATTACATACCTTTAAACATCCTGACATGAGCTCTTAAAGAAACAGTGCACACTAAAATATCGTTTCGCTCACTGTCTTGTCGTTTCAACCCTGTATGACTTTATTTTGTTTTGTTGAGTAGAAAAGGAGATATCAAGCAGAATGTCCAGTCTGCTGTTTACCACACAATAGAAGTGAATGGGGACTGGGGCTGTTGAAAGAGCTTCATGAAAGTAGTCTATACTGCCTCTGTGCTGTATTTCAAGTCTTCTGACGTCATTTGATAGATTTGAGTAATGAACAGACAAATTTAAGATTTTTTTGCATTTTACATTTAGTCATTTAGCAGACGCTTTTATCCAAACCGACTTACAAATGAGGACAATGGAAGCAGTCAAAATCAAAAGAGCAATGAGACACAAGTGCTATAACAAGTCTCGGTTAGCTTAACGCAGTACATATAGCAAGGTTTGTTTTATTTTATAATAAATAAAAAAAAAGAAAAGAATAGAGCAAGCTAGTGATGGAGGCTTTTTTGTTAATTGTATAATAAATAAAAAGAAAACAACTATAGAATACAAAAAGAATCGAGAAGCTAGTGTTAGTTTTTATTTTATTTTAAGAAAACATGCAGTTAGTAAATGAATAGAGTGCAAGTCTAAAAGGGGCATGTTTAAAAAAAAGAATAGAATTAGAATAGAGAGTTTTGAGAGCTCAACAACTCCAGTCCCCATCCGCTTTCACTGTTACATCAACTTTGACATCCTGAATAATGTTAGTTTTCACAAGAATAAATGCAGTGGGTTTTTGGATAACACGAGGGTGAAGTTTGATCCCTGAATGTCATTGCAGGACTTTCCCTCTGGCTCTGGATGTAGGATGTGGGAAGAGTCACATCGCGGAGCATTTGAGTAAGGTATAACGTCCGTAACAGTACTGTGAATAGCACTCTTTATTTACTTACATTCAGGATGTTGTGATACACAATGAGGTATTTTTGATGAAAAAGAGCTGTGAACATCTGTTTTTGTGTTCTGCAGAGGACAGTAGATTATTCATTTGTTACACTGATTCTTTCTCTTCTCAGGACATTGTTGAACGTCTCTTTTTAGCAGACATTTCCGACTCTTCCCTGGTAAGAGACTTCACATGTCTTTATTTTACTAAAGCATAAACCTTACATGTTATTAATGGCTTTAGTTATGCCCATTCAAACTTCTGGGGTCAGTAAGACATAAAAAAAAAAAAATGAATACTTTTAATGAGCAAGAATGCATTAAAATTGAGAAAAAGTGGCACTGAAGACATTTATAATGTCACAAAAGATTTCTATTTGAAATAAATGCTGTTCTTGTGAACTTGCAATACAGTTTCCACAAAAATATTCAGCCGCACATCTATTTTCAACATTGATACAATGATAAAACATCTTTTTTTTTACAACAATAAATGTTTCTTGAGCAGTAAATCAGTATATTAGACTGATTTCTGAAGGATCATGTGAAGAGTGATGATGCTGAAAATGCAGCGCTGCATCACTACAATAAATCACACTTTAAAGTATATGCAAATAGAAAACAGTTGTTTTAAATTGAAATACAATTTCACAGAATGTTTTTTGCTGTATTTCTGATCAATGCAGACTTAGTGAAACTTCATTCTCTTCCTTGTTCTTTAGAGAAATAGAAAGAAATGTGAGATGCCTACTCAGTGTGTTTTGGCAGATGAGGAGTTTTTGCCATTTAAAGAAAACACGTTTGACCTAGTGCTCAGCAGCCTGAGGTACAGTACTGCCCCAGTGCATGATGGGAAACTTAAAGAATGAACTGTCATTTATAAAGCCGTATTTGTCTCCTCAGTCTGCACTGGATCAACGACCTTCCTGGAGCTTTGAGACAGGTATGACGATCAAACCAAGTGTGTTATAATGTCCTGTTGCACGTTATAAATAACACAAAATACCCTGTTTTTGTCGTTCAGATCTACCAGGTGTTGAAGCCGGATGGTGTGTTCATTGGAGCAATGGTCGGCGGTGAGACGCTCTACGAGCTGCGATGCTCTCTGCAGTTAGCCGAGCTGGAGAGGGAGGGGGGCTTTGCACCTCATATCTCACCCTACACGGCCGTCACTGACCTGGGCAACCTGCTGGGACAGGCCGGATTCAACATGCTCACTGTGGTATGAATAGTTCAACGTTTGATTACACTGATTCAACTACGTAATCTGTCCGAGCTGACCACACTGAGGCTTGTTTGTGTCGTCATTCAGGACATTGATGAAGTTCAGGTCCATTATCCTGGTATGCTGGAGGTCATGCGTGACTTACAAGGTGAACTCTTTGAATTTGGTGTCTTGTGTAATGAAAGGAGAATGTGTTTACAGTTTGTTCGTGTACTTCAGGTATGGGTGAAAGCAACTGTGCGTGGAACAGGAAGGCGCTCCTACACAGAGACACTATACTGGCAGCAGCTGCCATTTATAAAGGTGAGACCGCAGACAATAGAACTTTCCATTGTATTTGTTTTATTAAATATTTATACTTTCTACAACAATAATTGTGTGGAACAGTGGATAAACTCAAATTTAACTTCTGTATTTAAGTGTAGTCCAAGACCGCTGATATTATATTTAAATTAAATACTTGTTTAAAATTAACGTTTGTTATGTCAATTAAAATTTCAGTAGTATTGATTTGTATTCTATATTTTTTATTTCTACAAGAATACTTTTATGTAGAACAGTGATTCTCAAACAGGATGGCTTAAAATGATTTAAAATAAGACAAAAGGTTTAATATCAGCCAAAATGAAGATGTAAGATGAAATTGTATTTCATAATTTGTTCCTGTAACTGACTTTTTAATTCAATGATCTTGCACAACCTGGATATACCGTATGAGAGATTTTTACTAGTGTGATTTCCAGACCTGGAGAAGTCACAGAAATTGTATTATGAATGTAATTTTGTCAATCTCTAAAATATTTTATTGCATAGAAATGTCTATTTCAGAGTAAAAAAAAGTCATAAACTAGAAAATTCTTATTCATTGGTAATAAAAAATGCCATGAAAAACATTGTTATTGGAGATATGAAATTTATTCATTGTAGTGCCACTCCTTGATTCAGTAAATTATATTTTCAATACGAGTAGCTTTGTCATTATTGCAGATGTATCAGAGATTATTTTTTTCTGGGGGGGGGGATTGTCAAGTATTGTTCTGTGCAGCCTTGTAGTCAAAAAGGTTGAGAACGACTGATGTATAAACACTAAAATGTGTTTTGTTTGCCTGATGATCATAGAAATTGTGTTATTGTATCACTTTGATTTCTTCTAGAGATGTATGGCAATGAAGACGGTTCAGTTCCGGCCACATTTCAGATCCTCTACATGATTGGCTGGAAGCCTCATGAGTCTCAGGTCTGTTGCATTTTCATTGGTCAGCATGGAACAAACCACAGCCAATCGCATTCCTCCAAAAGAGCACTTGTAGCCAGATTCTGACTTTACCATCCTGTCATGAATTTACAGGTGAAACCAGCAAAAAGGGGTTCGGCGAATGTCTCGTTTGCTGATCTGTCAAAAATAAACAAACTTCCGACCGACCACCAGAAAAGCAGTGAAAAATCCTAAGACAGGACGAAGTTTATCCTCAAATCATCTCCGGATCTGCTTTACTGACATGAAGCATGATTACACACGTTGCAATCAACAAACTGTACTTTTGCGAAAGCTTCTTTGACAATGTACTGCAACATAAATAATGATTTCAATATGGTGCTAAACTCGTTACTCTAAAACTGAGTTACCAAATCATTTTACTCACAATTTATTACATTCAGTTCCAGAAATAAAAAAAAGCAAATGAAATAGTGTTATAAAAATGTATACATCGGTACAGTTTTACAGAAAACAAGCGCTCTAGTGTTCAACGGCTAATATAGCAGTATATCCCTTTCCTCCAGACATCATGAGAACAAGCTTCCCTGTACAGATCAAGTGTGCAATACATTTACAGATACATATGGCTTCATAGTGCTGAAAATCAATCGTTTAGAGTTCAATAGACATGTTATTACAGCATATTCTACTTAAACTGCAACCAGGGCGTTGAGTACCACAGTCATTTTGAATCAAAAGCATCCTTTTTTTTCCTGGAAGACATTAGCTCACACTTCATATGCCGTTTTGTGAACTTTGACCTCTTAGTGGTTATAAAACAACAACAAAACTGCTCAATGTTAGCCTGAGTGTCATGGACATTAGTGCAGATTTGCATTTCATCTGGAGTATGGATCGGAGCCAATAACAGGCTTCTCATTACATCATCTGAATCCAGACTGAAGTAGTGGAGTCATTATACACAGCAACTTAAACATGATTTAACGTGAATCACAAACCCAAGCAGCAGCTACAGGACGTCCTGTCTGTCCACACAAACAGGCTTCACGGTCCTCGATGTAAACACAAAGCGTTTGGAGCGGGTTACAGTGACCGGCTGTTGTCAGATTAAGTCCATATTTCCTATCTGTGAAGCATTTAAAGCTCAATGCCAACAAGGCACAACAAAATTATTTACATCTACTTTGGATCTTTTTTTTCCTATTCTTTCTCCGTTTCAAGTCCCTCTGCCTTGCTCTTGATTTCCAGCTTTCCTGAGCGAGTCGATTAGTGTCTGAATGAATGCAGGTCATATTTCACCGCAATGTATAAAAAAAAAAAGCCTATTTTTGTATTCATAGTATTTTTTCCATTATTATATTATTTTTATGGCAATAATAATATTTTAAAGAATTTATCCATCATGGCAGTATTGTTGTACTACTGTTTTTATTTTAATTTATGCTACTTTTCTTATAATAATAATAAAAAAAAGATGTTTAAGTTGAATACAGAATTAAAAAAAAATTACTATGAGAACCACAACTACACAAAAGCTCAAAATGAATAGTATTAAGAGAATTTGATTTGGAAAAATGTGCTTAATTGCCATGAAAATAATGTCACAATGCAAAAATCTGTTATGCTTCCAAAATCAGGCTTGACTGTCTTTATGCACAATATAATTTATTTTATATAATTTTTCATTTTTATTTTAAGGTGAAATGTATTAGTCTCAGTTTGTATTGATGTAAATGAGTGTTTTTGTACTGAAGTGTGTGTGTGTGTGTGTGTGTGTGTGTGTGTGTGTGTGTCAGCCCGTCCCGTGACTGCTGTAGTCAAACACTCCCTTCTTAAAGAAAGGAGAGATGCTGCACACGGCGTGTTTTGAGAGGTGTAGTTCAAACTCGTCTGTCCTCAGAGGAGAAGAGGAGCAGGAGGACATCATCACGCAGAAGAAGTTACGCAGGTATTGCTGGGAAAACACAGTGACATCGTCAGCATCTTCAGAAGGATCTCATTCAGAAGTGATCTGAAACACATCTCAATACCTCCAACTGATTCCGGCGCTCCGCAACCATTCTCTCGTCTCGGTTTCCAAAAATCTTTTTGGGAGGGAAGTCCAAAGCCGCAAGCTAGAACAACATTCAAAATTTAAATATTTAATATATCATAGTTGGGTGAATCTCACAAAAATATCCAGGTCATATTTCACCACAAAATTAAGTGGGACACATTTTTTTTGCATGAAATTAATGCAAAAACATATTTGAAGATGTTAAAAATATTTTTTGGGGGGTGAAATATTATAAAATAAAAAAAAAAAAAAAGATTACAACAGAAAAATTGACAGTTTACATGAATTAATTTGATATTTTTTATATTTATGCATGAGCAACTTATGCATGGATGAATTTTATATTTATGCATGGATTAATTTTTTATATTTATGTTTTTTATATTTTATATAAAAAATTAATATTTTTATATAATTTTATATTACATTTTTTATATTTATGCATGGATTAATTTTAATTGTATGTAAATCAAGCAAAAAAAATATTTTGGGGTGAAATATATATTTAAATAAAACAATTATGATTAAAAAAATCTATGAATGAATTGTTTGTTTAATTGAAATGTTTGCATTTATCCAGTGCAACTAACAATCATTCTGATACATGTCATTAGTTTGTGCGCTCTCTGGGAACCGAACACATAACCTTCGTGTTACTAGAGTCATGTTCGACTAGTTGCCTCAGAGTTGTTTCTGTGAACACATGTAAATCATACCTCGGGATATTTCAGCTTCAGAGATTTGTGCATCTCCCGAAAACGACTGTATCTTCTGAACACCGTCCACGTTTCATCCAAAACCGTGATCTGAACACAGGACAAAACCAAATCTCAAACATCAAAGATGACCATATTTTTATTTTTTACTGGCAGTCACCTCACGGACAGTTAAATAATCCTCACAGATAATGCAGTGACTGTATAAAATACAGACAAACCTTGACTTCGAACTCAAAGTGTTCATCTTTTCCCTGACCGCACAGGACGTGACGGGGAATACTGATCTTCACCGGATCTTTAAGACTCTCTGCACCGGGATCCAGAGGAATCGACACCAGCCGCTGAGGAAAGAAGGGAATTTATTCAAGTGCTAATGAAATAACATTCCCTAAACATACAAGACAGTACCTCGTATTTCAGTTTGCGTTGATCGGAGCGTTTTTTATCGTTGTCCTGAGAAATTGAAACATTTTATTAGGGTCATATAACAATTAACACAACTTCTCGATTACTAGCAGCTGATTTTGGAGGGTCAGGCAAGCACTTATTTCCCATCAGTGAGGTAGCAAAAAACAGTTTGATTACAGGAACAGGGGAAATGCATCTATGCAAGACATCGGTGGGCAGGCTGCATGCTCACAAAACAGAAAACCGCAGAGGAAAGACCCAATCTACTGATACCAGAGATTGTGAGAGGTATGCAAATTAAGTCTGGATCATGCAAATCACCGTGCGCTCAGCTGGAGCTGATTGGCTGAGGCCTGTGCTTACCTCATCCGTCAGTCTAACAGAGCTACCCTCACTATCCTGCTCCTCCTCCTGCAGAGTTAAACAACTTTGTTGATGCCAAAAACAATTCTGTGGGTTTAATGTGTCTCTCGTGCATGACAAGGGTAACATTAAACCGTTTTCTTCTCTTTAGCAAGCCCACGTGGAGTCTCTCAGAAAACAGTTTGGCTATTTTTAATTGTGCTTTCAGCTTAAATCAGCACAAAAAAAAAAAAAATATTCTGTTTGGGCTTGCTTTTGATGTTTCACAAATTTGACCAATAGTTTGCATTCAATCCAAAGAGAAAAGGAATTTTATTACAATAACATATATGCATTTATAGTAGTATAAGGACAACATGATGTTATGGTCAACATGAAACAACATCTGTATGGTAAAGTATTCTTGAGTGTGAGAATATTTGGTGGAAAATAATACAATTTTACTGATTATAATAGTTTATTATTGGTTAATATTATTTTTTTCTGTCGTCTCAGTTACTCTGACAGAAATGACTAGATTGTCTGAAGAAAATAATGCTAATTAAACAATATTCCAGGATGACATGTGACATTATTATTTTAGTACTATTTATATAATATAGTATTTGTTCCATTTTTAAATTAGCATTTATGTTTTTACATTCCCAGTTTTTATTTACATTTTATTAATATCATTATAATATCATATACCATTATGTGCTTTTGTCATTGCTTCTTTTTAGCTTTAATTTATCTTCATTTCAGTTTTAGTTTAGACATATAGACATCATTTCTCTTACATTTCTTTTACATTTAAATTTGTAATATATTTAATATTTATATTGAATTAAGAAATAAATTAATAGGAGGGTCTATAAGGGACATTTAACAGCACTTAATAGTTTCATTAACACTGATATGTACCTATGTTTTAAAAAGCAAACTATTTAAATACACTATATCTATAACAAATGCAAAGAATATTTCTGTGTATATGCCAGTTAACGGGTTTGATTTGATGACGTCTGTGTGATGTAGAGGTCTGCTACCCGAAACCCGAAAGTATTTCGGGACCCGCGGGTTCGGGTCGGGTTTCGGGTTAATGTTTAATGGATAGTTCGGGCTGGTTCGGGTTTGTAGCTAAACCAAAACTTGAGAGGCTTCGCTGCTTTCATAGACGCACGCACACACATATTAGAGATCGCGCACAAACAGCACGGAAACTGTAAAATAGTGTGTTCACAACATTATATTTATCTGCGGTTTGAAGTAACTAAGCCTCAGCTGTAGTGTAGAAGCAGGTTCACATGCACGCGCAACATTCCTCTCTCTCTCTCTCTCTCTCTCTCTCTCTCTAATAAATAATTCATTCATTCAAATAAATACAATCTTATTTAAGATTTATGTCTGATAAAGTAGACAGAATGCTGCAGACAAAAAATGACCATAATTTGAGTCTGAACAAAATTCATAAACTCGACAGTGCAGAGTTCACAAACTTTCATAACTGTGTTGCGGTTGATGTTTCTTTGCAAGTCAGTGTGTGAGCTGTAAATTTAACTGTTGTCGGGTCGGGTCATACGGGCTTCGGGCAGGGCCCGTGCAGTCTGAAGAGTGTGTGAGCAGTGAGAGTGTGTTGCGGTTTGAAGTCAGTGTGTGAGCTGTAGTTGTATACCTGCAGGGAGTCTGAAGACAGTGAGAGTGTGTTGCGGTTTGAGTCAGGTGTGAGTGTAGTTGTATACTGAAGTCTGAAGACAGTGAGAGTGTGTTGCGGTTTGAAGTTGAGTGTGTGAGCGTAGTTTATACCTGAGGGAGTCTGAAGACAGTGAGAGTGTGTTGCGGTTTGAAGTGAGTGTGTGAGCTGTAGTTGTATACCTGCAGGGAGTCTGAAGACAGTGAGAGTGTGTTGCGGTTTGAAGTCAGTGTGTGAGCTGTAGTTGTATACCTGCAGGGAGTCTGAAGACAGTGAGAGTGTGTTGCGGTTTGAAGTCAGTGTGTGAGCTGTAGTTGTATACCTGCAGGGAGTCTGAAGACAGTGAGAGTGTGTTGCGGTTTGAGTCAGTGTGTGAGCTGTAGTTGTATACGGGGAGTTGAAGACAGTGAAGTGTGTTGCGGTTTGAGTGTGTGAGCTGTAGTTGTATACCTGCAGGGAGTCTGAAGACAGTGAGAGTGTGTTGCGGTTTGAAGTCAGTGTGTGAGCTGTAGTTGTATACCTGCAGGGAGTCTGAAGACAGTGAGAGTGTGTTGCGGTTTGAAGTCAGTGTGTGAGCTGTAGTTGTATACCTGCAGGGAGTCTGAAGACAGTGAGAGTGTGTTGCGGTTTGAAGTCAGTGTGTGAGCTGTAGTTGTATACCTGCAGGGAGTCTGAAGACAGTGAGAGTGTGTTGCGGTTTGAAGTCAGTGTGTGAGCTGTAGTTGTATACCTGCAGGGAGTCTGAAGACAGTGAGAGTGTGTTGCGGTTTGAAGTCAGTGTGTGAGCTGTAGTTGTATACCTGCAGGGAGTCTGAAGACAGTGAGAGTGTGTTGCGGTTTGAAGTGAGTGTGTGAGCTGTAGTTGTATACCTGCAGGGAGTCTGAAGACAGTGAGAGTGTGTTGCGGTTTGAGCAGTGTTCAGTTTCTGCAGCTGTAGTTGTATACTCCGCTGCACTGTAGTTGTATACTCTTCAGTTGTGTTGCAATATGTGTGACTGCATTAATCGGTTTGAAGTGAGTGTGTGAGCTGTAGTTGTATACCTGCAGGGAGTCTGAAGACAGTGAGAGTGTGTTGCGGTTTGAAGTGAGTGTGTGAGCTGTAGTTGTATACAGTTGAAGACATTTGTTGCGGTTTGAAGTCAGTGTGTGAGCTGTAGTTGTATACCTGCAGGGAGTCTGAAGACAGTGAGAGTGTGTTGCGGTTTGAAGTCGTGTGTGAGCTGTAGTTGTATACCTGCAGGGAGTCTGAAGACAGTGAGAGTGTGTTGCGGTTTGAAGTCAGTGTGTGAGCTGTAGTTGTATACCTGCAGGGAGTCTGAAGACAGTGAGAGTGTGTTGCGGTTTGAAGTCAGTGTGTGAGCTGTAGTTGTATACCTGCAGGGAGTCTGAAGACAGTGAGAGTGTGTTGCAGTCAGGGAGCTGGTCTGTATGGGGCTGACGGGCGACTGGTTCACGTTGTTTTTTTCTTCCCCGCTCTACACTGAGACTCCTCACGCGTCCTTCGCTCTCACTGATCCTCTGCTTCAGCTGCGCGATCTCTCGCTCCATCCTGAGAAACATCCAGAGCAAAATGATAAAGAAGATCAATAGATCAAATCCAGGGATGCCCAGGGGACGCGGGGGGCTTCTGGGGTCCGCAAAACATTTGAGAGATTTTTTATTTATTTAACTACATTTATGTTAGGGCGGTTAAAGTGAGCACTTAGGATATTAATGAAATATGTGTTCAACAATTAATTATTTTCCATTGACATTCACTTAATTTAATAGCATTTTATTATGCTTTCCTGTGAAGATTAAAACATTAATTATTGTAAACGATTAATACATTAGTTAAATTATTTTACTTATCATTTGTTTTCTAAAAGTAAAAATCTTTGTGAAAAAATGTAAGTGTCAATCTCAGATACGCTGTCAATTTAATAAAAAGTCAATAATTTGCAAAAGAATTGTATAAAAACATTGTAAAAGCCAATTTTTTAATTTTGGAAACAATTATTTTATTTTATTGTTTTGATAAGATCACTATTAATCAATTTTATGTTTTTATTCTTGCATACAAGTATGTACAAAAAATATATTTATCTTGATACTTATAGATATGAATAATATCACAATTAATTTGACTATATCCTCATATTTGCATATTGTTTGGGTGCATTTTAGGTTTATTTTTATTTATATGAATTATTGTTTTTAATGTTTGTATTTTTGAAGATTTAAGTTTTGTGAGTCATCTGGCATATTCTTAATAGATTAATAACCTTTTTACCATAACGTAATCATTGTCTCAAACAGCATAAATATATATTTCTTCACAAAAATATCCAGCTGCCTTTATATTTATCAAAAGGGTCCCTCACAAGGGGAAGAACCCCTGTGCTACCGTCCTCCTAAAAACAACTACACACCTGTCCTGGTCCAGGTCTTGTGTTCCTGTAAACCTGGAAGTGCTCTGTCCTAAAGCAGACTGTGACCTCTTCCTGGGCCCTTCAGCGTCCGGCTCCAGACTCAGGCTCCTGCGGTAAGAGGAGTGTTTCCTCTCCAAGCGTGTGACCGCCTGCTCCAGAGCCTCCCGCTGCTGTTTCTCCTTCCACTCCAGGATCTCCTTCTCCTTCCTGCGAACCTTCTCCTCCTGACGGGCCACGTTTGCCGTGAACTGGTACGACTGCTGGAGCTGCTGCAGCTGCTCGGCGCTCGCGCTGTACTGAGACAAACGCTCCTCCTTCTCCTCCAACTCCTTCTCTACCTGTGGAGAAAAACAGAGAGATAAAGTTAGATGTGCAAAAGTTAGGACACCCAATTGAATTCCATGCTTTTCTGTTACAGGACAAACCAAAAAATGATCTGGTCCGTTGGCAGGTCTTAACATTTGGAAAAATAAAATATCACACCATGTCATTATTTAACAAAAATAAAGCCAAGATGGAAAAGCCACATGTGACAAAATCAAATTCAATAGCAATAAAGTAATAATTTTCTGTATGACTTTATCAGTCTCTCACATCGTTCTGGAGGAGTTTTGCATTGCTCCAGTTTATTGAGGTTTGTGGGTGTGTGTTTATGCACAGCTCTCACCACATGATTTCAGTCAGCATGAGGTCTGGACTTTGACTGGGCCAATTGCAACGTTCTGCAGATTTGCTGGCGTGTTTGAGATCATTGTCCTGTTGCATGACCCAATTTTGGCCAAGCTTTAGCTGTCGGACGGATGTCCTCACATTTGACTCTACAATACTTTGGTATACGAAAGGAGTTCATGGTTGACTCAATGATTGTGAGGTGCCCAGGTCCCGTGGCTACAAAACAAGCCCAAACTCATCAGCCCTCCACCAGCATGTGTAACGTTTGGTATGAGGCGTTTGTGCTGATATGCTCTTTAGGTTTTTAAACAATCGTTGCGCTACACAATATGGCCAAACATCTCCACTTTGGTCTCATCTGTTCAAATAACATTACTGTAGAAGTATTATGGTTTGTTCAGATTCAACTTTGCAAAGCTAAACTGTGCTGCCATGTTTTTTTTAGAGGAGAAGAGGCTTTCTTCTGGCAAGCCTCCCAAACATGCCTACTTGCCCATATTTTTCTAATTGTACTCTTATGACCTTTATAACATATATATCACTGATATACAACCCTCCCTACTCTCCAAGAACTTTACTTCATTGCACAGTGACCAAAAGGCCTGGCAAAATCCCTCTGGACCCTCACATCCAGCACACTCCCTCTTTGAACGGTTACCGTCCGGTCGACACTACAGAGCTCTGAGCACCAGAACGACCAGACACAGAAACAGTTTCTTCCCCCAAGTAATCCATCTCATGAACACTTGACAATAATTAACGTACACACACTATTTATACACTTATCTAACACACATACTAAGTCTACACTTCAATTTGCACATGATATACCTGTACAAACAAAACTGTCTATACCTGTACATACAATTGTCAATTTGTATATTGTATTCCTTATTTACTTGTTCTATTTTTTATTCTTCTTTTATTATCTGTGTCCTGTTGCTGTCCTTCCGTTGCACTGCGTTAGCTTCTGTCACAAAAACAATTCTGTGTAAACATTCCTGGCAATAAAGCTCATTCTGATTTAACCTTTGAGGCCTGTAGAGTCTGCGGAGAAGTTCTTGGGTTTTCTGCCATTTCTCTGAGCTTTACACAGTCTGATCTTGGGGTGATTTCGCTGAAATATCCACTTCTGGGAGGATTGGTGTCTGTTTTGAACGTCTTCCACTTGTGAATAAACTTCCACACTGTGGAATGATGGACTTTAAATTGTTTGGGTGGCCGTGTCACTCTTCCCAGATTGATGGCAGCAACAATTGCTTCTCTAAAATCATTGCTGATGTCTTTCCTCCTTGGTATTGTGTTAACTGAACCTGAAGTCTTCAGACCAGCAAACTTCTGCTTTTATAGAGGTGCTCACACGTGCTGATGATCAGTTAATCAAAGGCATGTCATTCCTATGTTAACAGTGAGAATGTCCTTACTGGCTTTTCCATTTTGGCTTTATTTTTGTTAAATAAATAATGACACGGTGCGATATGTCATGTGTTGTTGTTCATCTGAGGAATTATTTTCAAAATTTTAACTCCTGCCAAAGACCAGATAATGTTTTATTATGTCCTGATACAGAAAAGCATGGAATTCAACAGCGCGTCCTAACTTTTTTGTAAAATACTACTACTAATCCAAGTGCACGTCCACAGAGACCATCTGACTGGCCAGAGTTTTACCTGATATAGAGTCTCGTCCAGCTCTTTGTCCCGATCTTCTGGACTTCTGTCCAAAGCAGGAGACCCTGCCCCTCCTCTAACTCTCTCCAGGAGCTCGATGGCTCTCTGTCGCTCCTCTGAGACAGCAGGGAGATGTTTCTCATGGAGAGATTGGAGCTGCCTCTCTTTAAACTGCAGACTGTGCTCGGCCTGCTGGATCAGGACCTCCTCCTGACCCAGAGAGGACACGTCCTGAACATCACCACGCTCCATCATATCACGCACCTGCAAGGACCAGAACAGTGTCTTGAGAGCCAGAGTCTTGATTGAATTTCATTCTCGTATTGATTCTATTACTATTCTTTTGGTTACTTTCAGTTATTATGCATATTTTTCTCACATTTAAAAGAAATTCTCTCTCTGCTAATGCTTTAAATTATTTAGTTTTTCTAATTCATTAATTCAAACCGGCAATTGAACCATTCATAACTTTTTGAACTACCTACACAGGTCTCGCTGTGTTATGGTTCAATTAACTAAATAGCATCAAAAGAGTCAATTGTTCATGAAATACACATGTTGTGCTGCATAATTTTTAGATTAACTAAAAAGAATAATCTCAAAAAAGTAATTTGTTTGTGAATCAGAACTACACCAGTACTGTTGTATGTTACTATAAATATATATATATGAAGAGCTCTTTTCCAAAACGCGATAAACGCCAAATAAAAAAAAAATGAGTTTGTCATGCCATTTTGCTGTGTACTGAACCTATTCACTGCTCCATCAATGTTTCATGCCAACCATATTTCCTTGTTTAAAAGACCTCTCTCTCCTGACCGCACAAAGAGGCGCTCTAGCGACTGACGCTAAAAGCTGTAGCCTTTGGCGTTCCTTGTTAGCGAGCCCGCCTCCCTCGCGGGAAACCCGGGTTCGAGACCCGCTCGGTGTGATGGTGCGGACCCGGGGGGGTTTAACAATCATTGTTTAACATGTTCAGACTGAGCCAACAGACCATTTTAACATGATAAATTGAATATTAACAAAATGTATGGGTCTAGGTAAAAAAATGTCATTTTCATGAAAACTATTAAAATGGATTTATAGCGTTTTGGAAAAGAGCTCTTCATATATATATATAATACTATAATATATTCACTATAAAGAACCAGTTTAAAAGTTTAAAACCAGTTTCTTTTGTTTGGGAATTGGCCTACACAGGTCGCTCTGCATGTTTTTGTTTACTATAAAGAATCATATCAAAAGAATCATGTGTTTGTGAATCAGACTATGCCGGTCCTTATATATGTTTTTGATTCACTAAAATGAATAATCTCAGAAGAATCATTAGTTTCTGAATCAGCATATGGTGTATGTTACAGATTCACTAAAAAGAATAATTTCAAAAGACTTATTTGTTTGTGAATTAGCCCACACTGATCCTGTCGTATATTACAGATTCACCAAAAATAACTCGTTTAAGAGAGTCATTTATTGGTGAATTGGCCTACACAGGTTGCACTGCATCGTGTTTTGATTCACTAAAAATAATCATGTGTTTGTGAATCAGACTACAGCCGGTCCTTCTATATGTTTTTGATTCACTAAAATGAATCAATCTCAGAAGAGGTTTTTGTTTGTGAATCAGAATATGCTGTATGATGCAGATTCACTAGAAAGAATCATCTCAAAAGAATCATTTGTTAATCGATTGGCCTAAACACAATGCACTTTGATTCACTTAAAAGAATCATCTCAAAAGAATCATTTGTTAATCGATTGGCCTAAACACAATGCACTTTGATTCACTTAAAAGAATCATCTCAAAAGAATCATTTGTTAATCGATTGGCCTAAACACAATGCACTTTGATTCACTTAAAAGAATCATCTCAAAAGAATCATTTGTTAATCGATTGGCCTAAACACAATGCACTTTGATTCACTTAAACGAATCATCTCAAAAGAATCATTTGTTAATCGATTGGCCTAAACACAATGCACTTTGATTCACTTAAACGAATCATCTCAAAAGAATCATTTGTTAATCGATTGGCCTAAACACAATGCACTTTGATTCACTTAAAAGAATCATCTCAAAAGAATCATTTGTTAATCGATTGGCCTAAACACAATGCACTTTGATTCACTTAAACGAATCATCTCAAAAGAATCATTTGTTAATCGATTGGCCTAAACACAATGCACTTTGATTCACTTAAAAGAATCATCTCAAAAGAATCATTTGTTAATCGATTGGCCTAAACACAATGCACTTTGATTCACTTAAAAGAATCATCTCAAAAGAATCATTTGTTAATCGATTGGCCTAAACACAATGCACTTTGATTCACTTAAAAGAATCATCTCAAAAGAATCATTTGTTAATCGATTGGCCTAAACACAATGCACTTTGATTCACTTAAAAGAATCATCTCAAAAGAATCATTTGTTAATCGATTGGCCTAAACACAATGCACTTTGATTCACTTAAACGAATCATCTCAAAAGAATCATTTGTTAATCGATTGGCCTAAACACAATGCACTTTGATTCACAAACGAATCATCTCAAAAGATTGTTTCTTCTAACTTGGTACATTTTAAATGAAAATATTAATTTCAAATTGAACAACAATATTATTTAAATACAGTGTATATACAACCAACTAAAAAACATCAGTTTTCCTCAGTTTTGACATAAGGACCCCTGTACCTGTCTCTGTTTGTCCTTGTGCGTGTGCAGCAGCAGGCCGAGTGACGTGCGCTCTTGGGCCACCTCCCGCTCCAGCCGGTCCTTCTGCTGGATCAGTGACTCCTCCAGCAAACTCAGCTCCTCCACCTGCATCTGCTTGAAATGTTCGTAGCGTGCCTGCGCGCTCCTCCGGGCCTCCTCCCCGCCCTCCTCCTCTCCATCGATCCGCTCCTCCTTGGCTCTGAGCAGCTCCTCCCTGAGATCAGTAAGCGTCCGTCTCTCCTCCTCCAGTCGGCGCGCTTCATCCGGCGTGAGCAGGGCGGCCGCCTCCACGCTGCGCTCTCTCAGCTGCTCCTCCAGACGGCCAACTAGACTCAGCTGCTCCTTCTCTCGCTCCTCCAGACGCCTTGATGTTCAACACATTCATTTTGACATGGATTCAAAATTATGCATACAGCTATATCTCCATACAGATATTAATATATAGAAATTATCTAAATATATATTTCATAATATTATCTTAATATATTTATAATGACAATATACATTTATTGCATAATTATAACTTAAAACAAAATTAATAATAATATATAATATATATTATATATACACACACACACACACACACACACACACACACACACAACACACACACACACACACAGCACACCCTACAGAAAAACCCCTGGATTTTTCACAAAAAAAAAATTTTTTAAATCAATCTGATTTAACGCGAAAGCTTGATTAACAATGAAGGAATGTTACAGATACAAGGATTATTTTTCAACCTTAATGGATTATTTTTAAATTAGCTTACCTTAAGCGGAACTTTTTAACATTATACAGAGAATGTCTAGAACGGATTGCCCCTGACTGGGCTTGTTGTATTAAACTTAATATGGGTATTAAGACTTGTATGGCTTAATATAACATAATTGATGTATCTTACTGAAATATGTAGTAGCTAACCCATGAATGTTTCTGTTATTTAAAAAAAATCACATTGTTTTATACATATTTTGGACTATGGGGGGGCGCCATTTTTTTGACGACGTAAAATGGTTGCACTCGGTGAGCTAGAGCGCTTCCTGTTGCTATTTCTACCACGACACAACTCTAGTGTATATATATATCGACAACTTGGAGAATAAAATACTGATCTGATGACCACAGCTACTGAAGAGTTTACAGGTGGCGATGGATATGATTATGGTTTAAACCAAATGCTCTACCATGAATTTTTTTCCACACAAGGAGTGTCTAAACTCCTCGGATATCGAGTAAGAGCCGTGCTGAGAAACTCATTCAGTGGCCGCGGCATTTTCATGCTAACAGATGGCATCTAATGTTTCTTGTCTCAGCCGTTTGTAAGCTCTGTCAGTAGCTGTGGTCTACTAAAAGACTCAAATCAGGGCTAATGTGGAGAGAAAAAAGAAGCGGGTCTTTAGGTAGTTTTATTCGTCCAAAGGCATCTTCCCATTCTTTTCTCCTTCTTCTTATCACTAGGAAAGTCTTGCATTGCTTCTCGTGTTGCCCTTCGACTGAAAATGACAACCAAAAGCCACACAATGTGGTATCGTATCAGTATTTTATTTTCTGAGTTGTGTTTCGGTAAAAAGCCAAAGGCTATAGAAATAAACGCCAGTAGCTCACTGAGTGCAACCATTTGGACGTCATAAAACAATGATCGCAAAATCTTTTAAATAACATACATCTTTCATGAATGCACTGTGCACATAAAATCACGCAAAACGTTTTAGAATTTTTTATTAAACATATGCTAAGAATACATGTAAAGGATAACTTAAAACAACTATAAAAATTGACGCTACATGTAAGGAAAAACATAAAAGAGACACTGTCTTCCCCAGAGAGTGCCCCCCCCATGCACAGCACTCCCTCTAACTAATGATCAATTAACAAAGACAACCAATCAGATCCCTCAGCACCAATTAAGCTCACTCTATTTAAATAAGAGACAAAAAACACATAAATGTCTTTCTGAACATGGTATTGGCCTGTGACGGAATTGCGGAGGGTATGGGGGGGGGGGGGGGGGTCACGATGCCCCAAAGTACCGCGAGAGCGATTCGAAAGCACGAGGATCCGTCTGCTCTTTTATCGCTCGAGAGGTACTTTGATGTCACAGCGCTGCTTCAAGTCGAACACACCTATCGTCTATCGGCCCAACATATGGCAAACGCACGGGGGGGGGCGGGCTGAGCCCATTCAGAACTACGGGAGCCCAGAGGGGAGCGTCGGGGGATGTTAAAGAGAAAACCGATTTTCATTCAAACAAGTCGACGTAAACTACACATTCAAGTTAATTTAGTATATTTTGATATAATAATTAACATTTTAGAATAATAAAGAATTTATTTTAATTATTTAAATTAAATGCAAAAAATAGTGTTAAATTAAATCATTTTTACTAATAATATCATTATTTGTTATATTATTGTAGGTAAGTTAAAAAAATATATTTAAACACATTTTTATATTTAAATAATAAAAAATATCTTTCTACAAGTGAGTCCGGATTGATTTCAAACACTTATATGTATTACTGAGACTCATCATATTTTCTCTGTCAAGCGTTAACAGATTTATGTCATGGATATTTTCACCTGCGTTCCAGCTGGAGTTTGACGACCTGCTCCTCACGTTCTAGTTTGAGCCGCTCCAGCTCACGAAAGAGCTCGGTTTGTTCTGCTTGCTCTCGCTGGGCCTGTGCCTTTCCCTCCTCCTCCTCCTCCTCCTCCTCCAGATCCTCCTCCAGCTTCTGCTTCGGCTGCAGTCTCCTCTGCTTCTGCTGTTCCTGTTCCTTCTGCTCTCGGTGTCTCTCCTCCTGAACACAACAGACAGTACCACAAAATTGTTTTGATTTTGGCTCTTGATGTGAAAGTGGCTTAAAATTAGTCAAAAACAAACTCTAGTATAAACTACTGTGCAGAAATAAACGTTATGAAGCGCCATGTGGAGAAATACATTTTATGATTTTATAAGCACAAAAAAACTGAACAATTACACCATTATGACAATACATTATAGTCTTGATTTTAATATTGACAACCATTTAAACTAGGGATGTAACGATTCACGATTTTGATTTCACAATTCGATTTTCTCTCGATTTATTTTTACTAAATTCGATTGAAGACAAATTATACAGTAAATGAAAAGGTGTCCTTTTATTAAGCTATTGCTGCACGTTTCCTTGTGAAATTGAAATATAACAAAACTAAATTGAAATTTCAAAACAAACCCCAAATCACATAAATAAGTTACACATTAAAAATAAATCTCTTCATATAAACAAACTAAGGCTAAGTCTGTGCTCTTTCCATTTAAAATGACTGCATTTTAATCATGATCCAAACAAAGAGGCAGTGTACATGCAGCATGAGCGGTTTTTAATCTAAATTAATTTGTTTAATTTCGAAATTTGAAGCAAAAACGGAATGGGCTGACTTCAGTTTTGTGAAACTATACAACATAAAACACATCTGAAACAAACAGCAGACGAGCTGAATGAGACGCAAATTCTCTCTCTGCCAGCAGGTGGCGCTTACAGCAAGGATGTAGTGTTTCCTGGGATACCGCTGTAAACAAAGCAGAGCTACATGAACTCTACTTGGATATGCATCATTCAGAGGCAAGATGAAAAGAAAATACAGTAAGACAGTAAGTTCCCCTCAGAGATACATTCATATAAACTCATATGATTAAAATCACACAAAAAGTCCTTAGGGTTGGGTATCGTTTGGGGGTTTTTCAAATGTGATATTGATTTTATACCGGTGCCAAATCAATAAACAATAAGATACTTTTAAAACGGTACCGGTGCCTGAACGGTGCCTGAACCGGTAGACACCATTTAAAAAAAAAAATTACCAATTAATAATTGGTTTGGCCATTAGCACTAAACACATGGGCCCAAACAGGTTTCACAGACACACAGACAGGGCTTAGATTAACCCTAGACTACACCTCTCTTTTTTCAAAAATGTTATTATTCACTTTTTCAAAATCTTTCTCTTTATTTTCTCTCCTTCTCTTGTCCCAACGACTTTATTTGAACACTTGTTATGACGTGACACTGCCCACCTGGTGTTATGGGCACTTCCTCTTGTTTGCCTCTTCAAGATTAATCAAATTTAAAGTATTTACTTTATGTATTCCCCAATTGTAAGCCACTTTGGATAAAAGCGTCTGCTAAATGATGTATTTGTAACTAAATGTAAACCAGGATTAGATCATAGTTCAATTATGAGCTGCATTAAGTAATTTTTATAAACACGCTGTGTGAATACAGAAAAAAAAAACATTACTGGTGTGCATCTTGAGACAAAACAAATGCGCTGATATATTTTAGGATCAGTCAGTGCAAGTTTATTTCAGTTAAAACAGTTAAGAGTTACATGTTAGTCTAGCACTAGGTTCAAGCCTGGTCTGTGAAACCGGGGGGGTGATGTGTTTGTAATTCATACTGGACACTAGAAGGCGCCCTCGCACAGAAACCCACAGATCCAGTCACAGAAGTAGCGAACTCTTGATGCTCCAGGGATATGGTTAAGTAAACAGAAGATATAAACGTTTTGAATGATAAAATAAATACAATAAACACACGAATACGACTATGTATAGTTTATCTGTGTTATTCAAGCCCTCTCTGGTATTTTCACAATAATGAAGTATATTTATAATCCATTGCTAATCAGTGTATTAACGTTAGTAGCCCGTGGAGTAGTTTAGCTCGTTAACGGAAGGTCGTCAGAGCAAGTGTAATCACTGCTCCTCGGATGCTCTCATTTCCCGAGTTGTGCTTTTACGTCTGAATGTGTAAACCGCACACTCGGGTTACTAACGTACAAAGATTTGTTGGACTTGTATTATTAGAGCTTTCCGAATTGAGTTCATGTGCATTTTCTCAGTCGGGAAATTATTTTGCATGTGTGGTGCCGGTGATGATGCCTCTTACGTCCGTTTCGGAGAAACAAAGGACAAATATTTCAACCGACCTCTAAGGCATGGCACCGAAATGAGGCACCGAAATCTGCGTTCTGATTCGGTACATACCGGTTCCATAGGTACCGGTGCCATGTTGGTACCGGGTTTCGGTACCCAACCCTACTCCTACTCCAATCATATCGCCATTTATTTAGCATCTCAACCGCTTTGAATCGTCACATATTTGAATCAATTTTCAACCGGCTCGCGGGTCATTCGTTACATCCCTAATTAAACCGGATCAGCAGTCTGACCTGAAATTTCTCTTTCTCAGCGATCAAGTCTCGGAGCCGGCTCTCGATGTCCTGACTGCGTCTGTGCAGACTCTCCTCCTGTCTGCGGATGCACAGCTGCACCTGCTCAGACTCCTTCCTCTGAGAATCCACCTCCTGCTGCATGCGCTCGAGCTCCGCCTTCTCACACTTCTGCTTCTCCTCCATCTCCTTTATCAGCCGCCTGGACAGCAACAAAACAGAGAGAAGAACCCTGATTAGGTCCAGAATATATTCACTTTCAATTGATTTATATTATTAGATCATTATTATATATTGCGTAATAGTTATTTTCAATCAAATTATTTTACAAATCACTTCATTTATGATTATTATTATGTAAACCTGGACCACAAAACCAGTCATAAGTAGCACGGGTATATTTGTAGCAATAGCCAAAAATACACTGTTTGAGTCAAAATTATTGATTTTTCTTTTATGCCAAAAATAATTAGGATATTGAGTTCCATGGCCATATTTTGATCAGTAATATGCATTGCTAAGAACTTCATTTAGACAACTTTAAAGGCGATTTTCTCAATATTTAGATTTTTTTGCACCCTCAGATTCCAGATGTTCACATAGTTGTATCTCAGCCAAATATTGTCCTATCATAACAAACCATACATCAATGGAAATTGCATTTATTCAGCTTTCAGATGATATATAAATCTCAATTTAAAAAACTGACCCTTATAACTGGTTTTCTGGTCCAGGATCACATATTAGATTTATTATTGCAGTTAAGTTCCAAAAAAATTGTTTATAATTTACACAGCTTGCTTTGGAAAATGTTTTCATAAGCTAAAATATTAAATGTAAATTAGTAAGGACAGGACTGCTTTATCTGAATTATGTTTCACAAGTATTTTGCATATATTAATGTTTGACATGACACACCTTTTATTTTCCAGTTTTTCCAGTTCTTCTCTTTGCTGCCTTTCAAACTCCAGTCTGGAACATACAAGACGATTAGTTTCCACCCTTAATACACACACACACACACACACACACACACACACAGCAAACTCACACCAGTGCATGGGATTGATGGTCTGCATTATCACGAGCACTGAGCATGCACTGCAACTACAAGTGCTGCAGAATACACAACATTAAATAAAAGAGATGGAGACACATTCAACTAAAGTGTTATTATGATGATGATGATGAAGTGCTTCTCACAAGCATGAACGAGGAAATGGAGAGACTGAAACCAGGAATACTGATATTAATATGTATATAAAACACTTGTGCTTTGGTTCTACCTGAGAAAGATGGGAGCCTTTTCTGTGAAGAGACTGCCATGAAGAAGTTCAGAAAAAGGAAATGTTACCAAATACTGCGGCACAAATCCTGACTATTAGTCTGAATCATTTTTTTAAGGATAATGTTAAAAGGATAATGACAATTCTTGTGTGAACAACTGTAACTATAAAATAAAAAAATAATACCGGTAATAATCAAATAAAAAACTCCAGTAAGTTGAGTTTGATGTTCATTCATGACATGTAGTTGGTGTAGTAGGTCAATGTCATGACAACACAACTGTCAAGGGTTTAACAGGCCAATCGGTTTCCACATGCTGATCACAGATCCGACCCGCACCAACAAAACATTCAGAAAACTCATTTTTACTCCGCATTCTTCTATTAATGTGACAATGCAAAAAGCCAACATGCATTTGGTTGTTTATTAGGGATGCATCGATATAATTGTTTATATAGCTCATATTATATATTTATTTGGTTTAGACGTTTTTTTTTTATGTAAACATATTTTCACTAGTAACTTAGTCCAACCTAAAAGTATATATATTCAGATTTAGGCATTAATACATTACAATGTACAGCAAAAATGACAAAAATCACAGAAAACAAAACATTGAGACCGGTCACAATATTATTTTCATCTAATAATGGCTTAAACAAACCAAGATTAAACAAAGTACACTATTATTTTCATCTAATAATGGCTTAAACAAACCAAGATTAAACAAAGTACACTAATGTTCATTGGTTTGGGCCAGTAAGGTTTTGAAATAAGTCAGAAAGGCTGCTTTTATTGGATCAAAAATGCATTGATATTGCAAAATATTATTACAATTTAAAATAGCAAATTTTAATTTGAATATATTTTAAAATGTAATTTAATTAAAAAAATGCAAGCTGAATTTTCAGAATATATTTTAAAATGTAATTTAATTTAAAAAATGCATTCCTCCAGTCTCACTCAAAAAACACTTAACCAAACTGATTTCATGGTAGTGTATATACATTATAATATGCTTGAATTATGATCTTCAAGAAACATTTATTTTAATTAAATACAACTATTTTGCAACATTCTCTCTCTTTGACTTTTGATCAATTTTTATATATTGGTCCATTCTTGCGGACTCAAAAAACACTTAACCAAACTGAGACTTTTAATGGTAGTGTATATACCAAATTGAATTATGATCACAAAAAATGTCATTTTTATATATTTGACTTTAGACAACTCCATTTATCCTCCACAGGGTTCCTACTCAATTTCCAAACCAAACCTCTCGGTAGATTTGCAGACCATATTTAACATATATGGTTCATAGAGCATTATTTTCAGCTTTATATTTGGTATATAGCACATTCATCTGTACATATTTGTATTTTCTCTGGAGTTTTATTCATTGATGTTCTCAAAGTGACAACATACAGAGCCCATAAAATAATAAAATAATCAAAAATACCCACTTTTACATGCACACAAGAAACTTTTTTACGCCCATGAGAAACTATTCACATGTGCATGGGAATGTTTTGCATGCTTACGCATTACAATTTCTAGTTTTATATAACCTATTTCCTCTGTGCATCACTGCCATCTTACTATGAATAAAACGAGAGCATGGATGCAAATGAATTAACAGAGATCTACCTGCTCAAAATGTCGCTGTTCTTACGTTATAACTCTAATATCAAGACTTGATGTCCAATTTAACACATCCTCTGTGGTGGTGGAGAAACCATGACACGAAATGTGCTGATGGCATAACATTTGCCAAGTTCAAGGGTCTATAAAAAAGACTGGTACTGTAAAAAAGTGTTTAAGATTTGGCTTTCATTGGGGCAGAATGCCATATTTCAAGGCCTTAGGATACACATACTTTGTGGCAGCCAAGAAACAGCACATTTCGCGGTGTGGATGGCACAACAGGTGGCTCAGTGTGCATTGTTTTATATGCTAAGTTTAATGGTTTCTTGTGCGCACATAAAAGTCTGTATATTTTGTATTTTTGCAAAGGTCCTTGAGGTTGTTATACGTTGCTAAGAATATAGTGTGAACAAACCCAAAGGGCTTATAACCTACATTTTGCATAATACAATTGTGCACCTTGAATTCATTCAGTCATATTTGGCGATCACTAAAGAATCACTAAACAGCTGCCATGAAACCTCACTTCTGACACGATACATTTATTTTCATTAAATTCTTAATTTTCTATTATAAAAAAAATAAACCGGGTCAAAACACAAAACTTTTTCCATACTCTGCTTTCTTTTTTGCATACTTTGAGGCCAGGAGAATACTTAAATCAAATTCCATACTTTTTCAAACCCCGTAGGGACCCAACACCAGTATGGTCACTGATATATCGTGCATCCCTATTGGCTGTTTCGGGAAGGATCACTGGTGATCTGGCAAGCAGGGCTTGAATTAAAGTTTTCTGTCAGCTGTTTTAATGCACTGGGCATCAGCAGTACCAGCAATGGCGCCGGAGGGCATGAAGAGAGAGGAGGATGGAGAGAGGAGGAAAGAGGAGGCTCCTGGGAAGAAAGAGAGGGAGGAGGGCTGAGGAAGAGGAGGCGGCGTGGGGAGGAAGAAACCGCTCGCTGTCACACACGTACACGCACACACACACACGCGGAGGCTTACCCAGGGTTATACAGCATGACTGTAGAGAGGTTTTCACAGGATTTGGACAGATCAGACATGGATAAGCTCAGACTGGTGAGCAGGCCGCTCTGGAGAACAGGAAGAGCAAATATATTAACAAACATGTCATGTGTTTGATGCTGAAGCATCACGTATGATTTCCTCTCACCTTTCTCTTTTCTCGAAGTTTAGCCGCCTCTTTGGGATGATTGAATCTGAACATATTGGTTCTGCCGAGGAGAATGACAGCGCCTGAGAAACACAAATGCACAAATAAATCTACTGTTTAATACATGGCTTTGCAGAAAACTGCATTCATATTTAGAGATCGACCGATATATCGGTTACCGATAGTTTTCCCGATATTGAAGCATTTTACCATTATCGGTTATGAAATTTTTATTTTTTGTCACAATTATACAGAGTATAACTAGCAGTGAAATGTGTTCTCTGTATTTGACCCATCCAAGAACACACACACACACTTGGAGCAGTGGACACACACACACACACACCTGTTCATGGACACACACACACACACACACACACAAACACACACACCTGGAGCAGTGACCACCGCATCAGGAGAAGCTAACTTTATACAAGGTTGAAACACGCTAAACTATATTAACATTTACTATAGAACCATTATTTCACCAATAAACATCTAAATAAATACATCTCTATCAAAATCAATTATTTATTATCTCGCACCAAAATTAATTGCGATAAACGATATTATTGTCTTTTAAGACAATTTTATTTCACTGATTATATAATTACATTATGATATAATAGCATAATTTATAATGACAAAAAACATTTTAATAATTCTGACTCCAAAGAACAAAGAACATTTTATTCTTAAGAATAAAAAATTTTGCAGCATATTTTTAAAAGACCGTGTTTAATGGCTGCACTGAGCGTCATCTCATTAAACAGCGTTTAGTTTATATTTACACTGTCGGGAATTATAATGAACAGATAACTGTGACCCCTCTCCAGTCCTTATTGTTAATATCATTCTGGTGGGATTTTTATAAATAAAATGTTTTTATTGTTGTAATTTTAAGATTAAATTTTACTCTTTTTTGTTGTTGTTAAGACGACTGAAAGGAGGAAAAACAAAGTCGACAGTTATTTATTTACTTTATAACAGTAAATAAATATCTCACTCTCCACACCGGTTACCGGTCTTTGATCACTAGATATTTAGTCAAAAGAAAAGATGACTTCCTAGTGAAGAATATGTGACACTTTATAACGCAGTGGGTTCAGCCTTCTCTTCAGTCGCTGTCCGCTGTGTGTGCGGGATCTGGACGCTGCCTAGCCTCGCCTCCACCACAGAGAGCAGAGGAATGAGAGTGACATACAGAGGTAGCTGACTATGATATTAATTTTTATATAAAAATTAATATAATCCCAGACCATTATTTTTAATTATAAAAAAATGATAGGAATATATCGCGGCACCAAAAATGGCATTTCCACATCTGGGTTATCAGGCAAAGATTATATCAATCGCGACAGGCCTCAAATTCCCTTCTTATATTAACATTTACTATAGAACCATTATTTCACCAATAAACATCTCTATCAAAATTAATTATTTATTATCTCCACAAGTTGGAAGTGGAACTGAGGGTTGTGCTTTTATAAAATACAATGAAATCGACGTCAATATTACAAATTCATTTCAATTGAATTATTATTATTCCTGAATTTAAACCTAAAACTGAATTTTATATGACTCCTGTCCTTTATTTTCTCCATTTGAAACTAACAGGATGAAGTTTTTTATAAATAAAATGTTTTTATTGTTGTAATTTTAAGATTAAATTTTACATTGTTAATTTTCAACAGTTTTTTGTTGTTGTTATGAAAGGAGGAAAAACCAAAGCGAAGAATTTACTTCCCTTTATAACAGAATATTCGGTTCTGCAATGTTAAAGAGATATAAAAAATCAATATCGATCAGACAAAATGCATTCATCCGTTACTCATGTCGTTCTGTATGATTGTATGACTTTCTCCAGACCCAGACCATGAAGAACTGCAGAGAGAAAGAGAGAACATGGAACATAAAATATTTCAATTCAAGTTCCCTTCTTGATGATATTTTGAGAAATTAAGTCAGTTTTTTTTTAATATTCATTTAAAGAGATAGATCCTGCAGCTCGTGTCGTTCTGTAGAAAGCATAAAAGATGATATTTTGAGAAATGAAGTCATTTTTTTTGCCTGCAGCAGAAAGCCATATACTGTAGCTTTGGAACAACATGAGGGTGAATAAATTATAGAAATGTAATTTGTTTTGGTAAACCATCTCTTCAAGAACAGAATTGAAATATAATTCAAAGAAATGCATATAACTGATGCACTGTTTCTGATTTCATGTTTAGCATCAATTACCCATAAATGCATCATCATACAAATGATGGTTGCATGGAATTTAATTTGTACTGACAGGAAGGAGAATTTACCTTAAAAATGCATTTCAAAGAGACACGTTTTGTGAGAAAACATAATTGCATGATTAATCCTGATTATTTATATCATTGTCCTCAACTAAACTACATTATTATTAACATTAATGTAATTAATTTTGTCAAACAGCACAACTAAATGCCCAAGTTTTTTAAATAACATTTAAAAAATATATACAATAATAATAAAAAAATCATATAATATAGAGATTTAATTTATAAGATAATTCTAGAAAATATATGGTGAATAAATGATGCCATTATAAATGCTTATCATTATTACCAAGTTCGTTGCCAATCAAACCATAATTGAACAGATGGAGAGAAAGAGTTCTGTTAATAAACTCACTGATGTCTTGTTCATTAGTGGCATCATCACGGCCAACATATGTCCTTCCCTCCTGCAAACACACACAGACCAGTCAAGCGCTACATGAACCAACATAATAAAAGATAAATGAATTCATTCAGCTGTAGAGGCATCTCTCTCTTCACCTCTCGTACTGTGATGAACACTGGCGGATGTTCATTACCTTTAAATGATAGAGAATGATGCCGGTGCTGAGCAGATCATCATCAATCCCGATGAGATGAGGCAGCTCTGAGTCCAGGAATCACTCCGATTCCCTCCTTCCTCAGAGCCAGAGTCTCCTCCTGTTCAACACACACGCCAAAACACACACTCAAAGCCTGGCTCTGTGAACCAGGTGATAAAGAGAAGACGCTTGTCTGACAAACCTTCAGGATGTTCTGCGTTTCGTTCCACTTGTTCGTCCATTCCTTGGTCAGCTCCAACACCTGCGACAGAAAAACGTGCATTCGACTGTGTGCCATAACCAAGATTTAAATACATCTCTGTAATTTCACACCGCATTTATTAACAAATAATTAGCAAACAAATCGCAGCAATGCTTCAGTTTAGCACGTTATGCGACGAGATTTCTCGTCGAGGTGAAAAGTTGTCTCGTCATGAGTTGTGATGTCAGCATGATGGAGCGTGAGGGTGAAATTAGTATTGAAGATCTTTAGAACCCGGTGGAGCTTGTTCAGCGCGACTGCTTCATCTCTTCCACCGTCAAGTGCAGCCACGGCAATAACGAGAGAAAACCACTCTAAATATCCTTTGCTATCTCCACTTGCCAAAGCATATCTTTCCATCCCTGCTACCTCTGTTCCAAGTGAGCGTGTTTTTTCAACTGTAGTTATGCCCAAAGGTCTCAGCTGCTGCCAGAAATTGTCGGCATGCTTATATTCTTGTGACCATATCTTAGTGTTCTGTGTAGTTAATGTATCTCTTTTTCGTGCTTGAAGAAAAAAATAGTTTCTGTTTGCACTTTTAGTTTTGAGAGAGCAGTACTTTGATTATGGATACACTTACAGTTTGCATTTAAAGTGTTATTTCTGTTATTTATATATTTATTGTTCCAAGGAGTTACATGTCTCATGTGAAATCGTACAAGGGAGAAGCCAGTAGAGTTTATAGCAAAACATTTTGCACTGTGCATGTCCTTTACTGCATAGAATTCATTAAAATAGAAGTAAAATAACATTCATTACAAGTTGATTTCAAAATGCACCTAAATTGTTTTGCATTTTGTGATTTTCAGTTGAATAAAAGACTATTTTCCATTCATATATTTCATCATTGAGGATTTCTTAAAAATAGTGTAAAAATCTCGTCTCGTCTCGTTCTCGTGAACCCAATCTCGTGTCTCATCTCGTCTCGTGGAGTAAGCGTCTCGTCACACCCCTAGGCTTCGGTGTATATAACTGAGTAGCTTTAGAACCAGCTTGTTCAGCGCGACTGCTTCAGCTGAGAGGAGAGTGTACAGGAGCTGTTGTTATGTGATTATGAACGGGTGTATGTTACCCTGGCTTCATTATGGTGCAGTTCCTCCTCCATACTTAACGCTGTGGGGGAATCGAGCAGCGCTATCTGAAAATCACACCAAATATAACAGTTAAGTCAAGTCACCTTCATTTATGTAGTGCTTTATATACAATATAGATTGCTTCAAAAGATCAATTATGCAAACTTCTCAAAATATGAGACTAATTCAAACTCTGTTGTAAAGCAGCTCAAAAAAAATAGTGTTGATTCAGTTTAATTCAATAACTGTTGTAAAGGTCAATTATGAAACAATTCAAAATGCAACTAGATGCAGCTCAACAGAAGACAATAGTGTCCTTACTCAGCTTAAATCACTTCTATATTGATTCAATTCAATAACTGTCAATGTTGCAAAATTCATTTCAGCTATAAAGCAGTGAAAAGATCTATTAAAACCCATACTTTGATAAGAAAATAAGAATATTATACATAGGCTTAAAAGGCTTAACAATAGTTGTCAAATTCACGTTCAGACCTGAGTTCCCTGCATGAGCAGCACTTTCAGCCGAGCGATCTCTGCCCGTAGTTCACGAATGAGTCTAACGTTGGAGTCCTCATTAATCGTGGGTTTGTTGATGATGTTTTTGGCACGGTTAGCATAGCGCAGCGTGCTCAGCGTCTCGCCGTAGTTGACATCCGCAGGCGATATAGCTGGACAGAAATATTTGAGATCTCACATGCATGATATTCCTTCAAAATACGCAATGCACAAAACACTTCCCAAACAAAATCCTACAGCAATACTTCAAAATAATGGACCAGGGTCAATGATGAATCAACATCAAATCACTTTCTAGCTTCTAGAAATCTAATTCCTGTATTCTTGTTATATTGCATTTCAAACATTACATATTTAAATCTATATATATATTTTAATAAAAACTGATTTAATGACTCTAAAAGTGTCACATAAAGATTCTGCATCAAGTAAGAAAGAAATAAAACGTGGTCTAACCATCAAGTAAAAGTTAAGTAATTATTTTCCTTCCTTCAAGCCATTGTCTGTTTGAATTACATAAGTGTTATGTCACTTTATATATCCAGCGAGACAACATGCGTGTGTCACGTGATTCCTCACTCACTAGCGATCATGATGGTCTTTGAGTTTCCTCCCAGACTGTCCTTCAGGAGCCACGTGAGCACTGAGTCTCTGTAAGGAACAAACACCTGCTTCTTCTTCAAATGACTGTTCCCTCCTTCCTGTGACAGATCAGCTACAAAGACGAATACCGATTAAGAGAAACAGTTCTACTCTAAAGAATTTAAGGACATGGACAAGACAACAGTGACACAACAGCACCTCTCACCTAAAGCGGAGATGACATTTCCCAGAGTGACCAGTGATTTGTTGATATTGCCGCCCTCTTTGAGCCGGACACCAGTGGCCCCTGTGGCATCGGCCCTCTCGCTTCCAGCCAGGTCCACCAGGTGTATCTTACTGACCGTCTCAATTGGCATCTCGGCATCAAACTTAGCCTGAGTGGAAGGAAATAACAACAAAATGTATGTATGATATTATCCATTTAACAGTACTTTCTAGTAAAAGTATTTTGCATGACACTATGGAGTCCAGCTCGTGCAAATCCACATTCTAGTGTGTTCAGGTGTAGACACATCTAATGCATTACAGTCACCTGTGTGAAGTTGATGGAGAAGATGGCGTGTGAGCGGCTACTTGCGTCGTTCATGCCGGTGCTGGCCGTCGTGCGGTTGATGTTTCCCGCCTCCATCAGCTCCTCCACATCACTGTAGTTCTGCACGAGGTGCTTCGACAGGTCTGAAACCACAGAGGAAGTGTTGAGAAGAACTTCACAGCAACTACATACAGACACCTTTAAATGGAGCATCAAAGTGTTTTAAACACAATATTTATTATATGTATAATACTGCAATATTGACTCAAAATATGTCTAAAATTATTACATAATATTGCAATATTTACTCAATATAACAATATTTGCATGTTTACATAATATTGCAATATTAACCGAATGAGCAAATATTGCAATATTAAGTAAATATTTAATTAATATTGCAATATTTGCATGCAATTTACATAATATTGCAATATTTACTTAATATTTATGAATTAATATTCACCGTAAATATTACAATATTTACATAAAGCAGGATTAAGTAAATAATAAGTAATTTAAATGTATATTATAAATAATACATTTAATTAATATTGCAATATTTACTCAATATAGTAATATTTATGTCATACTGCAATATTCATTGGTACTTAATATTACAATATTTACATAATATTGCAAGATTAAGTAAATATAATTGAATAAATATTGCAATATGTACTCAATATTTATGTAATATTGCAATATTCACCGGTACTTAATATTACAATATTTACATAATGTTTATATAATATTGTAATATTTTCTAAATGAGTAAATATTGCTATATTAAGTGAATGTTATTTACTTAATATTGCATTATTTACTCAATATTTACACAACATTGCAATACTTACAAAATAATGCAATATTTACCGGTACTTAATATTACTATATTTACTCACTATGTACTTAATATATGCTTAAATTATTACTTGAAAAAATAAAGCAACACTTACTTAAAAAATATCAGAAGGCTGCATGCCACTGTTTTCATTATTTTGTTATTTGTTTTAATTGGAGGGGTGTTATTTATAGCATCTTTGTTTTTGCGGTGACATCTGTATGAGAACTACTGAACTGATTTTATTGTGACAATGTTTATCTTCATGTATTGATTAGCAGAGATGTTTGAAGTCAGGCTCTTACCTTCTACATAGGGTCCCTCTTTAGGATGCTCTCTGACTCGGAGGTTATACGTCTTTGCCATCTTTCTCCTTAACAAGTCCCGCACCCGTTCGTTATAAATCTCCAAATAGCTGTACAAAATATGATAGCTGTTTTTTTCTGGTGTATGCATACTGCAACAGACCTTTACTTTAAAGATGTGAAGAAAATGTATTTCTGTGCAACTAGCAGCACAAAATTGAGCTGGAACCAGGCTCCAGCAATAGATGTGCAAGTTTGTGACGGGAACTGATTAAGGATTTCTATGCAATTCTGTTTGCTACCTCTTTATAGTGCAGAAAGATGATGCACTTCACCATTTGACTTATCATTTTCACATATGACTTCTGAACTCATCTCACCTGACCTCTGTACGGAAAGAGGCTTCATCTCTCCGAGTCATTCCTGAAATTCGGCTGAATAATCCTCCACAGATCCGTGGGATCAGCCCGACGTCACCCTACGGCACAGCAAATCAAGATTCAGAGCCAATATCCAGCTCAATAACTCCACAAGCAGTCGAGGGTGATTAATCAACCGCCTCAGAGATGTACTAAAGTATGTTTGAAATTGCAGAACAAGCCTCAACTGTGGTTTTGGCAAAAGAAAACACTCGTATTAATAAAAAGGCTTACAGGGATGCCCATCATGGTGTGTGACTTCCCTGATCCAGTCTGGCCGTAAGCAAAGATGCAGGCATTATATCCTTCAAACGCTGCCTTTAAGACATCAGTGCCCAGATCCTTAAACACCTGAGATCACACACAATTCAAGCCTGTGATATTACAGTATATGCACCAATGCAAAGCTGAAACAAGCTAATCATAAAGTCAAGATATGAGCTCAACTGTACTGTTAATAATAGCTGTGCATTTACAATCCCCTTTACGATCAGGATTAATGTCATCTGCTTCTGTGAAACCAGTCCTGAATACCAATATTTGAGTTTTTACTATATAACACAACACCCAAGATTGTTATTACATCCGAGCATTGAGTAACGAAGCTTTCTGAACACAAACTTAAGAGGATTAGCTCCTAATGAGATCTGATTACTTTATTATACACAAAACGGTGCTGGAGTTTTTTAAATAAAATAATTCCTCTACAAACCATGCTCTAATTATTATCAAATTAATTTAGATTTTATTTATAAATATTACTCTTTTTTTTTAAATCAAGCAATTTAAGAGCTACATTTCTTACACTGCTTAAATTACTGCCCGCTAATGACAAAACCTATGCAATCTTCATTAGACGGTCTGTTCATATTTCCACTGACCTTCTCTTGTGAGACAAAGCTGCCGTTCTTACAGTCCGAAGAGTCGTAGGAGAAATCATATGTGAAAGTCTTAGCTTTCTCCCTTACAGAGTCTCCAGTTACTCCATCTGCTATCTGGTAATTAGATCAAAAATGTTAATTTCATCCGTGGAACTCTTTCATTTGGAGACATTCAATGCTACATACTTTTAAGTTGGTGACGGTGGTTTTGTTGCCTTCCATTTCGATGATGCATTTGGCAGACAGGTCTTTCTCCCTGTGCCAAAAATCAATAATACATGAATAAAATATAGATTTATGCACTTCATTTATTATTCACAAACACTGTAAATCCATAGTCCATAAGCATTTACTCTCGAGGGAGACTATTTAATTTAGACCAATCAACAGATCAAACTAGGCGTCTATTTTCGACCTGATGCTTTTATGAGCCGTTTAAGGTGGAAAGCAGATTGAGACCACACGTTTTTTTTCCATTACAATCGAAGTAATCAGCGTAACAATTAGAGCAACAAATATTTAAAGTGAAAATTACATTTAGGATCTTAGGATCTACATTTAGGTATTCATTTTATGACGCCCAAAAATTCAGAGATGCCGCTCCCGTGAGAGCCATCCCTGGGATCAGGAGATGTTTCAGAAACAATGACCTGCATATATCTCCAGACACATATGGGATCATGTTTTGACAGTCATACAGACGCAGCACAAGATATATTGTACATTTATACTCACAGGTTTGCATGCATTCATTCACAAATTCTCAGCTTTACTTTAAAGCATGTTTATAATTCATATTACACTCATTGATGATTTCAAGATGACTCACATTACTGTAAAACATTCCTTAAAATCATTATATACTGCAAATTAAAGGCAAAAATTATTACTCACATTACAGTCATTTTAAATGTATTATTATTATTATTGTAATTAATTATTATTGTTAATAATAATAATATAAAATTAATACATTATAATGCCTAGTAATATTATATTTATTATCATCAAATTTAGATTTATAATATGATAATCAAATATTAAGATAATAAATATTTGGTCCAGGATAAAAAAAAAAACATGTCTTAGGACAAAGGGGACTGAGACCCGAACTAAAATGGACTGAATCTCTTTCAAGACCAGGAACTGTATACAATCAAAAACAACTTTCATCCGGTTCACTTTTGATCTGTTTGGTTCTTCTGATTAGACTCCAGTAACAAATCACACCTCGTTAACTAAACAGATAGCAGTATGGACATGCTGACTCCGAGCCATGGCGCAGTGGGTAACTGTCAGCTCAGGTTCGTATCTGACCCGCGACATGACAACTTTCCAAATAAACAGAACATTAATACATGCTTAATGCTAATAAGAAGAAATACAGCTCACTAGTATTTTACGTGTATTTCATGTTTATGCATTTTACCCCGCAGCTGTTGCGACATTATTCACGCGGACATGTTTGTTTATTGGTTTATTTGTGTGTTTAAGACCCACTCACCGTCTGTTCATGGGCCGGACCCTCACAGCCACCCGAACCGATGCCATGACACATCCCTGAGGACCAGGACCAGAATCACACACACTCAGTCAGTCAGTTCTCAGTAACGTTAGGTGACTACTCTGAGCGGCTCCGGAGGATGTGTCTGTGTCCGTGTGAGGAGCTGATGGCGCTCGTCTAGTGTTCACTCAACAGTCATCGTGTAAAAGATTCGTTTATCCGGGACGCTGTTGTTCAGTTTGTGTTATTGTCCCGGAGTGATTCACAGCGTCTGCTCTTTGCTGGCAGCAGCGCGGGATACAGAACACACAGCAGACGCGACACTGCCGCCTGCAGGCCTGGAATCATCATGCGTCATCAGGGTTGCCAGGTTTTCGCAACAAAACCCGCGCAATTGGTACTCTGGGGTGTAACAATACACGTTTGTTTTGGCATGGTTCCATTGGTTAAACTACAGTCGCATTTTAGGGGATAAATACCACGTTATTGGGGTCGCTTAATCCCGCGGACATAAAAAAAACAACCCGCAGCAACAGTGTAAAAGTAGCACAATTCCGCGGTAAATCTGCGGACTTGGCAACACTTGGATTATGCCGGGATCAGTATCACAAGACGATATCAATGTAAATCAATTAATGTATATTTGGACAAAAATACCTGGCATAAAAATAACAAAAATATGACGTAACAGCCAATTACCAATCCAGAGTCATTAAACATTTAAACAAGAATTCCCTTTTATTGTTTTGTTTTAATGGTAGAATATCACATAGGTACATTAGGCTACATATTAGTACAACATATTGTATATAAATACAATAAACATATCATATTAAAAAACAAAATAAATAATAAAGTATGACATTTCTCACTGACTTGCTTGTCTTACTATCAGTCTTCGTTTGAAAAAAACAACATAAAAATAGCTCTGTATATTTAATTGTTGATTTATTTTTAATTTACTTTCCTTTGTGCTAGGTCACATTTTTCTTTCAATATATATATATATATATATATATGGTGGGCCGTTATCGGCGTTAACGTGCTGCGTTAACGCGAGACTATCGGCGATAAAAAAAATAATCTATTCTCAAAGTTGGGTTGTGAGCCTCTCAATTCTCCATATTGAAATGAATAGGCTTTTGTCTATATTTTTATATAATATGTTAATCTTCTCTGTTCTTGTCTATTCTTATTGTACTTTAGTCGTTACAGGTTTGCATTTAATCCAATAATAACAGCATGTTACCCATGTGCCTTACATTAGATGGATAACATAATGTTTAAATTATTTTATTTTAATTATAAAACTGTAAGGGTATGTTTAGGGTTGGGGTTGGTGTAGACTCTGTTAAATAATATAAAACAGGTAGGTCTCTTAAATCACATTAATAAAAACATAATTTAACAGGTTGTTTTTGAATTGTACTGTTTTAATGGAGGTAGCTTTATTTATTTTTAAGAAGCTAACTTCAGTTCATCACGACCTCTTATGTGGCACAATTTGTTTAACAAGCATTAAAGTATAGCATAGTTTATTTTCCTCAGTAATAAATAAGGAAACAGGAGATATTTTACACATTTTGAATACACACATATTCTGAATCAATAAATGAGCACATTTAGTATTTATTTATCAGATTAAAAAAATTAATCTGCACCCCTAATATATATATTTAGTTTTTTCTCCATATTGTTAGGCTTTTGTCTATATTTTTATATAATATGTTAATCTTCTCTGTTCTTGTCTAAACTAAAAAAACTCAGAAAGAATCAAATATAAACATTAATATAAAACAGATTAAAAGGTTGTCTGCTTTACATAGTTGGTGGCAAATTTGAAAACTGAAATTAAATAATACACAATCAATAACACATTTAGTATTTATTTATCACTGCAGTTTTTGTTAACAAACTAAAAAAACTCAGAAAGAATCAAATATAAACATTAGATTAAAAACATAAATTAAAACTGAAATTAAATAAGTTTAAGTAGTAAATTACTAAAACGGAAAAAATAAAGCTAAAAAGAAACATTAATTAAAAATAAATCTTAAACTAAAATTAAAACTGAAAATTCTAAATATTACAATTAAAAAAGAATAATTACTACAGTATAAATACATATATAGTCATATATAATCTGTAAAATGTGTCAATAAAGACAAACAAAATTAATTCGAATATTAAATGCTTTTATTATGTAACTTACAAATGAGACATTTAAATAACTTTAGAAATCACGTATTTGGTAATGATCTCTCTAGATGTTACATCCAGAACAAAAACAAATAAACTGTGACATTAGTGACATGTGTTGCTCCAGCTGACCGTCCCACGGGAACGATCCCCGGATGCTGACCTGAATCCATTCATGTCCCATGGCTTTAACCTGTCCTTACTGTACAGATCATAATCAGATCAGCTCTGTTAGTTGTCATTTGTCTTCAGCAGCACTGACAGAGAACATCAGCTCATGCACATAAACAGAGTTTATAGAGTTATAAGGTAATTCCATTATGAGCCATTAGAGCTAAAGTGCTCCTGAACAGCTGTTCTTGCTTCAGTTTTTTAAAGTGCTCATTCGCTGATCCTGTTTTTTTTTCCCACAGTTCATCGCCAGCGTCGCTACAGCGTAAGAGGAGAGGATGATGATGGCGGATCCCACAAAATGTGAGGAGGCCCCACGAACCGGGACCCTCGGGGCTCTCCGTGGTGTGGATCCATCTGAGCGAGGTAACGAGTGAGACTCGGGCTCCATGATTCCCGTCAGGAGAAAACCCGGTTCACCTGGACCTTCTTCAGGAGAGCTGGAGATCCAGAAGTACTCCGCAGAGACGCGCGTCCATTCATGAACACTGTGTGGCTTCTGTCCGTTCCTTCCTTTATAATCCTCGCCCCTTCAAATCCCTAAATTAGCCCAGCATCTGTGTGCGTCAATGGGATGTGGCACAGATAGCGCAACAGAGGTCAGCTAAAGACGCGTCTGGTTTAATGAGAAGAGGATTTGAGCGACATGAAGTCTCACTCGAACTCTATTAGTCTAAAGAACGTGACAGCAGTCACTCGCCAGCATCATGTTAAACAAGTCAAAACTGCTTTGTGTTTTCTTCAAAATAGCTCTCCTCATCATCATTTTCCAAATCATTTCACAAAACTCATTTAAAAAATTGCATGCTTTCTCTATGATCCAACTGATCCATTTAAAAAAATAAAGTAATTAAAAGACAAAAAAATAAATAGGCACAATTTCTATTTTTCTAAACAACTTCAGGATAAACAAACAAACAAGTGAATACAAATATACAGTTATATGTTTCTACCACACAGCTTAGTGAACTTCATCCTGCCATGCTTTTTAAACAGCACTGAAGGATCTCACGTGTGAAATATGCTTTTTTTAGATGCTTTGTTTACATTATACTGTACAACTAAAACAAATATTTATTACAAATTACATGGTGATAGAAATAAAACTAAACATATATAGTAAATATACTATTAATATATTAAAAAATATAAATATACTATATATATATATATAAATATATATAAAAAAGATATGTATAAATATATATATTTACAAATATTTAACAATATTAAAATAATAATTGAATTATTTAATAATAATGATATTTCTAAAATAATATATGATATTTCAAATAAATTACAAGATATACAGGTGCATCTCAATAAATTAGAATGTCGTGGAAAAGTTCATTTATTTCAGTAATTCAACTCAAATTGTGAAACTCGTGTATTAAATAAATTCAATGCACACAGACTGAAGTAGTTTAAGTCTTTGGTTCTTTTAATTGTGATGATTCACTATCTCATCAAATTAGAATAAGACCAATACAAATTTGTTTTTAGTGAATTGTTGGCCTTCTGGAAAGTATGTTCATTTACTGTATATGTACTCAATACTTGGTAGGGGCTCCTTTTCTTTAATTACTGTCTCAATTCGGCGTGGCATGGAGGAGATCAGTTTGTGGCACTGCTGAGGTGGTGTGAAGCCCAGGTTTCTTTGACAGTGGCCTTCAGCTCATCTGCATTTACTGGTCTCTTGTTTCTCATCTTCCTCTTGACAATACTCCATAGATTCTCTATGTTCAGGTCTGGTGAGTTTGCTGGAGAGTCAAGCACACCAACACCATGGTCATTTAACCAACTTTTGGTGCTTTTGGCAGTGTCTGGTCAGCAGAAGGAAGCATGAAGTGCTCCAACATTTCTTGGTAAACGGTTGCAGTGACGTTGGTTTTCAAAAAACACAATGGACCAACACCAGCAGATCACATTGCACCCAAATCATCACAGACTGTGGAAACTTAACACTGGACTTCAGTGCTTGGGCTATGAGCTTCTCCACCCTTCCTCCAGACTCTAGGACCTTGGTTTCCAAATGAAATACAAAACTTGCTCTCATCTGAAAAGAGGACTTTGGACCACTGGGCAACAGTCCAGTTCTTCTTCTCCTTAGCCCAGGTAAGACGCCTCTGACGACAACTGTAGCCAAATTCCTCGACACGTCTGTGTGTGGTGCTCTTGATGCCTTGACCCCAGCCTCAGTCCATTCCTTGTGAAGTTCACCCAAATTCTTGAATCGATTTTGCTTGACAATCCTCATAAGGCTGCGGTTCTCTCGGTTGGTTGTGCATATTTTTCTTCCACACTTTCTCCTTCCACTCAACTTTCTGTTAACATGCTTGGATACAGCACTCTGTGAACAGCTTCTTTGGCAATGAATGTTTGTGGCTTACCCTCCTTGTGAAGGGTGTCAATGATTGTCTTCTGGACAACTGTCAGATCAGCAGTCTTCCCCATGATTGTGTAGCCTAGTGAACCAACCTGAGAGACCATTTTGAAGGCTCGGGAAACCTTTGCAGGTGTTTTGAGTTGATTAGCTGATTGGCATGTCACCATATTCTAATTTGTTGAGATGATGTGAATTGGTGGGTTTTTGTTAAATGTGAGCCAAAATCATCACAATTAAAAGAACCAAAGACTTAAACTACTTCAGTCTGTGTGCATTGAATTTATTTAATACACGAGTTTCACAATTTGAGTTGAATTACTGAAATAAATGAACTTTTCCACAACAATCTAATTTATTGAGATGCACCTGTGTATATTTACAAAACTATTTGAATGCATTCAATTAAGCTTTGAAACGTCTGACTTGTAGGATTGAAGATGTTGAAGGCAGACTATATAAAGAATTGGACTCATCTGTAGATTCTGATTGAGGACAGTAACAGGTGATGTCAGTCCAGGCCACGCTGCTGTAAATTAATCATGTGACCCAAGAAACCGAGTCACCATTAAACCCTTAATCCTGTTTGGTGTTTAAGTGTGTGTGTGATTCACTGAGACCCACTTCTCACAACCAGTAGTGCTAAATGGGTAACTGTTTTTTTCCATCACTCTTAGCTGTGGGTTATGACAAAATATGTTTTATTTTAGTAAATGGAAACGAGAATGCTAATGAACAGCTCTCTCCACGGGTGCTAGATATGCTAGTGTCTGCATACAATTCATATTCATACATTTGTTCTTTTACTAAATAAATCATGTTGCCTCCTATTCTTTATAAAGACTTAATGGAGCAAAAATGTAAATGATTTGATTTAACTCTAATGTACCTGTGACTAATCTAATGATCAGTCTCAGTAAATCCCGCCAGCCGAGCCTGATGAGAGCGCTCTGTCCTTGGCACTGTCGGTTTAGGCATTATTGCATTTCCAGAACAATTAACCATGTGACACAACAATTAGTGTCGGAAAGAGACTTCGTTGCGGTCATTAGGTTGGCTTTCCAATTTGATAAACAGTAATTTATGCTATTAGTTCAGAAACAAATATACTTCAATGTATTATTATTATTTTTACTCAAGTCAAGTTTCTTCAGTAAATGACTCAAAGTGCACTTGGCTTGGACTGGAATAGTGTATTATTTGATTTAATTGTCAGAGTTTGTTTTGTTTTGTTGCTTTGCTTTTTGTCACAGGTTTAGCAGGCACCCCAGTCAATCCTTGATTACTAATCACCAGCACCTGTTCCCAGGGCCGCATTAATCTTTGGGCCCTGGACAGGGCTGAGGCCCCGGGGCCCGAGCAAGGAGGGGGCCCGTGATTGGCTGGGGAGCCTAGAGGACCCCCTGCCCTGCACATTTTGTATGTCTCCCTAATCAGACACACCCAATTTAGTTCTTGCAGTCTCTACTAACGAGCTGATGAGGGGAATCAGGTGTGTTAGATAAGGGAGACATACAAAAGGTGTAGGGCATGTTTGGGAAGCACTGGATTAGAGCACCGATCTCCAAAACCACCACGCTGCCCACTTATTAGCGCTGATATTTACTTGAGCTTTACCGTAAATTCTATGCATTACCATTTTAGATTGAAAAGTCTGAATTTGGCTTACCAATCAAATGCATGTATTCTATATTTAACTTTTGAAAGATATCAGGTGATCGTTGCCTATCTGCATTCACCTCTCTTCATTCCATAAGTAAAAATGTCAGTTTAATTCTGAGAGAGAGGGACTCAAGAATGAAAATCTTCAAATACAAACAACAGAAAAAAACATAAGTTAGACAGTAAAATCCTTAGCTGTCGCGTTATTTGATTATTTAGCTGATGATGGAATGAAAGTGAACCAGCAGAAAAAAAACACAGTCATCATCCACACAGATTTTAGGTTAGTTTGATTATTAACTGGATATATAGCCTATTGCTTTTGTGTTGGGAAAACAACACGTTTAGTTTAATCATGCTAATCTAGTTTTGTTTGCTTTAATGTTCACTGGTGATGGGTAAATGAAGTCTCCATGAAGCTCTGAGGGCTTTCCTCTGTATGTTTCGGGAAAAGATTGAAAGCTTCGCGAGTCAGAAATAGCGCCACCTGGTGTTTAATAAAAACACAGCAGCCTGTGAAAGACCCTCTGTCGGTCGACGCAGCGACCACACATTCAATAGACTACGTGCACAAATAAAAACCTAGTATGTTTGTTACATTTCTCTCTCTGATAAAATAATTTACCCATTAAACTGTGACAGTAAATGCCAATATGAATATCGATATGATGTAATAGAAGAATATGCACACATGAATTGCATGTGCCAAATATAAAAAAAATTCTGAAAGAATTTGTATTCTTCATATTACTGGGTATTTAAAAATGTAATTGAATAAGTCTGAATAAAAACTAGTGAAGTGCGATATTGTGTGTGAAAACACCCTGGATATTTCCGGAGACGTGTCATTTCCTCTGGCGACCAACAGATGAACGTTACTTCTTTCACTTGATGGTGAAGCCAGACTTGCTGCTTAAGTCTGGTGTGTGTGTGTGTGTGTGTGTGTGTGTGTACAGTCAGCAAAGTCTCTAGTTTTAGTTTTTTCTTGCCAGATGTTACTGAACTTGATACATTTTCTTTAACTGCACACACGCACACACACACACACACACACACACACACACACACACACACACACACACACACACACACACACACACACACACACACACACACCACACACACGACACACATTATCTAAAGCTTTGTGTTTTGCCTCACTAAAAGCATGTGACACAACTTATCCATTGGTATCCATCTAATTGGAAAGATGAATTTGCAAATTTTGAAAATCGTAATAAAAAATCCTTCCTGTGCCTGACAGTATGTATTGTATTGTTTCGATGTAGCATGTTTTCTTCCACTATCCCTGACCCTATCAGAACAGATCTGCAGCTGAGTTAAGTCTTCACCTATTTCATACGTCACTTTCCTGCTCATTTTATATATAAAGCAGTGGTGCTGATACAAAATCTGGTAAACAGCATTATACATTGATTAGTGGTGTTGTTCTCAGTGTATGTGGATGATTTGATGTATAGTGTTGGTGTTTGTCTTTCTCGTACTGGTTTCTACAGCATCAAAGCTTTTGATTAGAGATTCCTCGTGGGTGCATCTTTTCTTGTATGTGATTGTATTCTGCTTGCTTGCCTACAGCTTTTGTCTGTGTGTGCTGTATGCGCGTGTGTGTGTGTGTGTGTGTGTGCGTGCATGCGTACGTGTGTGTGTGAAAGTGAGAGAATGTGTGAGAGAGCCAGTGTGCCATTTAATATTAACAGAAACACTAGCAAATTCACACAATGGATTGACATGTCATCTTTTCAGATTAGAACAACCATAGTATGGGCTTGTGGGATTTTGTGTGTGTGTTCTGGTCTACTTTCTATGTCCTCATAAACAAAAGCTTAAAAACAGACTAAATTGTGTTTTTTTTTATTCAAAGATTGTCAGTAGGTTTCTGTGAGGGGTAGGATTAGGGTTAGGGAATAGTTTGTAAAACATTACACCTCCCACATATCCAAGAGTGTGTGACTGTGTATTACTGCAGCATTCATTTCTTATTTTGTCGATGCAAATGTGTACTCATTAGGCAATAAATATACAATTCTAATTATCACTTAATCACATTCACTCCAGCACTCATAAATAACCACATACACAGAATAAAACCTATTTCAATCATCAATATGTTTAGTTGCATTGTAATTGTTTTCTTGACAAATTAACATGTATTTCCTCATATTCTCATTACTGTGATGTAATTGGGCCGTTTAGATTTGCTGTATTTTATTTTTATATTTTGCAGTAGAAAAATAGTTTCTAGTTTCCATTTTTTATACGTATGATGCAAACTAGAAAAAAATACAATATCTTTATTATACGATATACAAGTAAAAATGTGTGTTTGGGGGGGGGCTTAATTATTAATATCACAATGAAACACGTTTAATTTGACTTAATATATATCATTGTATATAGTATGCATATATAATTAATAAGAAAATATGTAATTCTTTTAAATATGATATATATTTAATATACGTTGTTAAATATAAATAGTTATATAGACATTGTTTTCTTTAAGTGTACTCTAGAAATATCAGCGTGGTTGTTTAAATGTTGCACTATGATGTCATTATGGACTTTACTCCGAGAGAATAGCATCTGTTTTTGCTCATTTCTGTGTCTGAGATGTTTCTAGGATACGCCACGTTCTGTCATTTAGTTTGACTCTGTTCCCCGGGTGCCGCAGGTGTGTGTGCACTTAGATGAGTTAAACGCAGGGCACAAATATCACTGCTGGTTATACTCTGTGTATGTGACAAATAAACTCATTCTTATCTTATCTTGTCATTGTCGGGTGGACGAACAATCCCCCTCAACACTGTTCAAAGGAACATATTATTGTCTCTCAGTGAAATATGTAACAGATCTAAACTAAACAAGGAACCCGCGCCTTGGGGGAAGTCTAATATTTCCAGTCACACACTCACATGGATGCACTCACAGGGCCTTATGCTCTTAACAAATGCTTTGAATGTATTCATCACTCTTTTCTTCTAGTTTGCATTATTCTGTACTTTTTAAATTCAATTTATTTCAGTTTTAGTTATTGTAGTACATAAACTATATGAAAAGGATATTTTTTTGTTTATTAAATATGAACTAGTATTAAATATTACACAATATATGATAATATTTACACAAAAAGCATTGTAATAACAATAAAAAATATAGGTATTAGAATAATATAAACATAATAAAATACACACACACATAAATAAATAAATATACATATATTTATATATAAATTATACATTTAAGAACATTTACATTTTTATTAGATTTATATATATAACAATTATATAAATAATTATAATAAAATATATTATTTATTAAATGACAATATACGAAGATAATTTAAAATCTATATACTAAAATAAAAAATACATAACATTTTTTACTATAACTAATAAAAAAAATGAATGTTTGCATATTAAACATATCTTATGCATAGTATTTTTTTTTAGAGGTGAGCTAGACTTGTGTTCACAATTCGTTTTAGTTTAAAAACTGTCCCAGAATCCCCAGCTCTGGCTCTGCACTGGTTAGTACATAGGTTTACTCCAGCTCAGAGCTCAAAGGGTTAACTTGCTTCTCCCTCAGAGTGAGAAGATACAACACAACACAACACACGCGCGCGCGCATGTATTCTCCAGGCTAGTGCACTGTGTGTATGTCAGCAGCAGAGGCGGTAGTAGTGCAGATCTGACGCGCACTAATCAGTGCAGCACAGGAAGGGATGTTACTGTACTTCATTCAGAAAGAAGCTCACGGCGCCACTCAGAGCAGGATGCATTTCACATAAATGATGCCATTACTGCTCCAGCTGCCAGCGAATATGATATGATAGCGATGTCCTCTGGGGGACAGACTGTGGTCCATTAGTCTCCAGATGTCCAAAAGGACCGCTCTCCGAAAGCTCGTGATCAGGATCGCTCGAGATTAGCCTACTCTCGTTTCTGGCCGTAAAAACCGGGCACTTAGGGTGTTGGCTGAAATCGGAGCGTTTTAATTATTATAAAACAATATTCCGGTTTATTTTTAACAGGTATCTGCTGTACTTTCCATCAGCCGGGTGTTTATGTGTCTCGCGCATCGCTTTGCAACACCCATGAGCTTCTCTAACGTTACCTGAAAGGCAAAGGGGGGGGGGAAACTTTTGAACGTCGGCTGTAGGCGTCTGTCACCACGTGGACTCGGTCGGATGTGATCGGTGAAGGTGTTTTATAGACTGACAAGACGAGATGAGCGATGCCATGGATGACTCCGGTATCATCCGCCGGCGGAGGATGCAGGTGAGACGACGTTTTGTATCATTTTAGTTTACAAACTTGAGTACGTTACAGATTTGCACGCGATTACATTTTAACATCCTATTCAAAATGTCTCTCACCAAACCCGATGTTGTCTGAAATCGATATTCTGGAAATCACAGCGGTCTAATCGAGGAGCCAATCAGAAACGCCATCGGTCTGTCATTCATTCGGCGCGGTCAGGTTTGCTGACTTCGGATTGGTTGGCGCGTCTTCGGAGGGCGGGGTTATGGAGAGGGCGTGTTTTTTAAATTGGCAGAAGTTAGCAAAACGGATTAAAATGTATTTTCAGTGCCTTTCCAATGAATAGGGAATGGAGATTTTTTTCAGCTTTAAAAGCTAAAAAGTATCACATTTGGTCCATATAAGTTATATATACAAGGAGTAAAATGGCAGTGTGAATGTAAAGTGAACCAAAAGACCTGAATCTACTTTCAAGGCTAGGCATAGTGTGAATGCAAATTGAACTAGTTCACTTTTTAGTGCACTTAAGTAAAACTCCTGTATGAAAACTTTGATTAAAAATAAGTAAATAAACTGGCTGGTATAAGTTTAATTTAGTAACACTTAAAAACTTTTCTTAACAGTAGTTCTTTGCCCGACAGAATGTAAATGTGAAGTGTTATCTAAGTGTTATCTAAACCATAATAGTTAGAGTAGACTTGTTTTCATTGTCAGTTACTCACTATTCCCAGCATACACACAGGAGTTCATATTTGCTTTGTGGTTTGGGAGTTATTGTTTTCATCTCCGGTTCTTGCCCAGAGCAACATAAAGATAAAAAAAACATAAAGAGGTTTTGAGTTGTTGTATTATTGTTGGTACAGTGCGGAAACCATCTGCTGTTGTATGAAGTCAAAACAAAATGTGTGCGTATTACTTTCACTTCCCTTCTTTCATTGCTGAAAATAAACAAGCCCTGTTCAGGCTCCAGCTGATCTGGGTTTCAGAGCGCCCTAGACATCTAGACATTTAGCATAAAGCTCCTTTACTGGAAACGAGAGAATTTAGTGTCTGAAGTGCTGGTCAATAGTACTAGCTGCTCATATTGACAGTAACTTTTTATAATCTGTAACTAGCATAACATTGTGTATTTCATTATACGGCAAGCATTATAATTTCATTTACATTTGCATTTATGCATTTAGCAGACGCTTTTATCCAAAGCGACTTAAGTGCATTCAGGTTATAATTTTTTTTTGTCAGTATGTGTGTTCCCTGGGAATTGAACCCACAACCTTTGTGCTGATAACGCAATACTCTACCACTGAGTCACAGGAAATGTTTCAGCGAATAATAACATTACAGGAAATGTTTCGTATAGTAATAATATTTTTCAATGTGAAAAATTTCAGCGAAAATGGCTCAGTAATGTTATTACTTTAAAAATAAAATGAGTCATTTCAATGAGGAATAAAGCATTCCTTGATCCCTGATAATAGAGTTCATTGTATTGTTAAAACATACAGTGAGTACCTTTCAAAACTCAAAACGTCCTCCTCTGAGAAAAAGAGCATTATTGAAACTAAGCTGTAAAAATGGCGTTTCATTATATTCTCCTGCAGCTTTTGAGATTTTAACACAATGAACATGTTTTTGGTGTTCAGAAACTGTCACGGTGTTATTAGCTGTGTGTATTAGCTGTGTGTAGCACCTGACACTCTGCAGATCTGTTAAATATAAGTGGCTTGATTTAATTTTTTTTAAACAAGGTTTCTAATTATTTTCAATGATTTCATTGAAGTGCATTTTTTTATGAATGTTAGAGTTTACTTCAGGCTTCACAAAGAGGCTGTTATTGAAAAACTACATTAAACTCGACAGAAACCGTGTTTAAATGCAGCAATAGAGGACATTTACATAGAAGTCTTAAATGCACAGCAATGTTTAATTCTAAACGTAGGTTGGAAATGGAATTTGGTGACAGAAAAACTAAATTACTGTTTAGCAATGGTTTTTCATGCAAATTATAATTGGATCTCAGTGTAAAATATTATATGATAAAAGCATTTTTAAAGTTCTCTTTAGGCCTAATGAAAACATTAACATAATTTCACTCTCATATTCAGGATCTATACCCCACGAGGCGCTTATCCAAGTCTGTAGCTCTGCTTTCTGCCAAAAAGCCATCTGGATCTATGAGATGCGAAGTTGCAATGGCTTTCAGCCTGCAAAGCATTATGGGAGATTAAATGTAGACCACACATTAGTGGTTGCTTTCAGGGAGTTTTCAGCAACTTAAGGCTTGGTTTTAGGGAGCACTTCTGAGAAACCTGTCCACTTGAGAATTGCCCCTCGGGAATTCTGGGAAGGCTGCTTAACGATTGGATGCAGCTTTATTGTGTAAAGGTGCATCAAAGCTATAAAAACCACAGTCAGGTAGTAAACGCTCGTCTCGGCGTGTGTGTGTGTGCATACAGGACGCATAGATTTCACCACTTTGATTCTTATAAATGCTTACCGAGGCACAGGCTTACAGGAAATGCTTATAGAAACAGATACACACACACACACACATTCAAGTCCATACCTTCAAGCTATCAGAGCCCCTGTGCTGGACATTGAGATGGGCTTTAGCGAGGGTCTGATTTTCCTGGGACAAACACAGTTTAGCCCCATTAGGAAGTTAACTGGAGCCTTACAGCTTACACCTTTGGGGAATAAATATCATAACATCTGTGTATATAACGTAGGGCTGCGCGCAGGCAATACAAAATTATCATGATATATTTTTCAGACTTTTGATGATTTTCTCTCAATATAATGTGATGTTTATATAAATGCAAGAAGTTAAGAGTTCATTTGCAAAAACAGATAACTCCGTTTTTTAAAATTTTAATTTTCACGTTTTTATTGTGTTTTATTAGGTTAGTTAGCTGTGTTTTTTTATTTATTTGTTTTTGCAAATGAACTCTTCAAATATAATATTGTAAAAATCTAGTAAAAAAATAATAAATGCATGTTTTCCACGTTTTGTCACTAAATGAAAAGTATATTTTTATTGTATTCATTTATTTTATATGCACTCATTTACATAGTAAAAACAGCAATATCTACATTTACACTACTCTTCACAAGTCTTATGCTCACAAATGCATTTTTTGATCAAAAGTAAAAATAGTCATATGTGAAATTATAATTATAATTACAATGTAAAATGACAATTTTCTGATTTAATTCATTTGAACATTTTAGCATCATTACTCCAGTCTTCCTCGTCCATGAATCTTCAGAAATCTCTGCTCAAGAAACATTTCTTATTATTATTATCAATGTTGAAAACAGATGTGCTGCTTAATATTTTTGTGTAAACAAACAACGATTGTAACGGATGTTAATAAACAGTAGATTATGAGCAGTAGTGTATTTTTACTAAAACAAGTCTCACAAGCAGACTGGGCTTTTGTATTTTATCATGACTCAAATGAACCGTTTCATGAGTCTTGTAATGAATCATGACTCATGTAATTATGTATTGTTAAAAAATATTGTCATAAAAGAATGATCAGAAAGTGTCTCATCTTTATATGTATTTATATTATATTCTGGCTGTTAAATATTTTGAACAATTATTTTTGTAAATACTAATATGTATGTAGTAATTTCAGGTGACTCTCTCTAGCTGCATTTTGATTGACAGCCTAGTCTGGCAGTGTGGCGACTGTTATTTCCCTCATTCCTCTTTTCCGTCCCTCGTTTTATCTCCAGTTGGAGCGATAGGGCTTTCTCTTCTCTGGGCACAGAGCCCAGTCTGTTTCATTAGTCTCAGCTGTAGACTGGATGTTATTCATCACCTGTCTGGAAGTTCACAGACTTAATGAGCCCGGTCTTTGTCAATATCGTCTTTTGCCATTATGTCAAGTGCAGGCAATGGATATGTTACTTTGTGCGTCTTATATTGATTCAGTTTGTGGCCACTCCATTGGGCGTGAGAGAAACACAGCCTTGGGAAGGTGGATTGCATCCCATACTTATTTGACTCAAGTATGCATGAAGATCCGTTTCAACCCTGACCTTTGACCTAAACAACCAAACAAGGTGCAGAAAGCAGTGTTCTAATGAATTAATAATTAAGATATTGCAGGATCAGCACAGCAGAGAATCTCTTGGCTTTTTTCTCTCAATGTTTCTAGAATAGAGTTCAAAGAGGAGAACTGAACTACATGAAAATGTAAATGAAGTGCAGCTGCAGAGAAAATAACAGCTTCTTTTTCCTGTTCTCTAACTCCCTACAGAGCAAAGCAGAAAGATGCGAAGAGAATGCACAACTTTAAGATTTTGTCTAAGAGATAAAGCCGCACACAGTATTGAAATGGAAATCAGAGCCCAGTTTGGAGTGGGTTTCATTATTTTTAGGTCATGTGCACGGTCAGGGGTTTTATATGTTTACATTGGCAGATAGCTATAATACTTACTATATAAGTATTGTTAGAGTCTTATTGGACTCAAATCTTATTGGTCTTTTTTTACCGTTATGGTTATAAATTGACAAATTAAAATGTCTATGAAGTGTAGAACAGCACACACACACATACACGCACACACACACAGCGGCCACAGACTATTTGTCCACTTAATCCTCCATTAGTTGCTCAGTGGCGCCAGTCATGCTGGCAGGGAAGTCCTTGTCCCACACGATGTCATCAAAGTGAGTCACAGTGGGTGAAGTCATTTCCCTCCGACTGATGCCCTTAGTGTACCATCACATGCACCAGCATGGCCACTTTCCCGCTATCTAACACACACGCTGTCTCTCGCTCTCGCTCGCTCTCTCCAGTGACCTTGTTTGTGTAATTGGCCAGTTTCATGTTTTGGGGATTGTTGTCCCCTAAGTGCTGTCCTCCCTCTCAGAGATCTGAAGAGCATTATGGGTCATAATGAATGTCAGCTGGCATAAGATTATTCCAGTTTGGTTTCATAAATATATTTATGTCCTGAAGCAAACTGGTACTGAGCAGTTATTGATGGTATCATTTTACACTCGGTAATATAATCACTATCATTTCTATCTCTCTTTTCCAGAAGGATCTTCCCTTGCCCAGGAAGAGCAGTGGGTGAGTGTACTGTAGCAAATCCACTTTACCTGATTTAATTCTGCATTTGTTTGTCCAAATGTTGTCTGTGGATTTATTTTTTGCTGGGACTTAGTTTAATGTGGTACTGAATACAAGCTCTTTTCCCAAACCCAATCTGAAACTAAACAACCTCAGACTTTGTTTCCATTTTTTACTATGCCTGTCAATATTGAAATTACTTGATGTCATGAAAGAAAAAGACCAGCTAAAGTTGGAAATTTGAGACGGGTCTTGCATCACTGAAGGTGATATGTATGTTGTTGTTGTTTTTTTGTTGTTTTTTGGAAGCATCACAACAGATGCAGAGTCACAGTAATACGTTGCTGCTATGGTGAAGTAGGCCAATATTGTAGATGTAAAGTAAAGTAATTCAGTAGTTCACGACTGCAGGAAGTTATACTGTAATGCAGGAATGTGCAGTGCAGTGATGCTACAGTGCAACAGTATGTGGAGCAGTAATGCAGGAATACTTTAGTTCAGCAATGCAGGAACACAATGATACATCAGTGCAGTAATGCAGGAATGTAGCTACACTGGTGCTGTAATGCAAGGTCACAGTAATACTTTAGTACTGCTTGCAATGCAGGAAAACAATGACACTTTAGTGCAGGAAAGTAACAATACACTAGTGCAGTAATGCAATAATGTGCATACTGCTAATGTGCAGCACTAATGAGGCAGGGACAACATGTACAGGGATGCAGCGATACACTAGTGCAGTGAATCAAAGACGCAGTGATACACTAATGCAGTGATGCAGGGACGCAGTGATACAGTGATGCAGTGATGCAGTGATACACTAATGCAGTGATGCAGTGATACAGGGACAGGGACAGTGAGACAGGGATGCAGTGATACACTGCAGTGATGCAGGGACGCAGTGATACTCTAATGCAGAGATGCAGGGATGCAGTGATACACTAATGCAGTGATGCAGGGACGCAGTGATACACTAATGCAGTGATGCAGGGACGCAGTGATACACTAATGCAGAGATGCAGGGACGCAGTGCAGAGATGCAGGGATGCAGTGATACACTAATGCAGTGATGCAGTGATAATGCAGTGATGCAGGGACAGTGATACACTAATGCAGTGATGCAGGGACGCAGTGATACAGTGATACTAATGCAGAGAGGGACGCAGTGATACAGGGACGCAGTGATACACTAATGCAGTGATGCAGGGTCGCAGTAATGCAGAGAGATGATGCACTAGAGTGATGCAGCAGCAGATGCAGGGACAGTATACACTACTGCAGTGATGCAGGGACGCAGTGATACACTACTGCAGTGAGCAGGGAAGCACTAATGCAGTGAGCAGTGATACACTAATGCAGTAGCAGTGCAGTGATACACTATGCAGGGAAAAGCAGTGATACACTAATGCAGTGATGCAGGGAGTGATACAGTTGCAGCGACACAGTAAAATCAATGCAGTAATATAAACAACAGGGACACAGTATACACTAAATGCATGACGCAGTTACACTAATGGTGATGCAGGGACACAGTTCTAAATTGCAGTGACGCAGTATATTAAGTGACGCAGTGCTAATGCAAGCAAGTGCAAACAGAGAGATTCAGGGACGCAGTTACACTAAACACAGCATATACTTTTCACAAATATTTTAAATTAAAACTTTGCACTGACAGAAACAGTCGCCTCTCATGCCTACATTTAAATCTTAATTACAAAAAGTCCTGCGGGTCTTAAAGAACTTTCTTTTTCTACCTCCACAAGACACAGGTGCATATGTTGCCTTGTTTATCTAAAAGTGCACATTTTCTTAACCTATAGCCAAAAAAGCCTGTTAAACACAGTAGACTTTAATTGTATCTATTTATTGTAAAATTACTACATTTCCATGTCAATCCATGTACATTTTTACCATGAACAAAGCGCTGTCACTTTAATTCAGCGCATGCAGCACAGCAAAAATAGACTGTGCGGAAACAATAGCTGCACTGCTGCAACCGCACCACTCCTGGAACGCAACCGCGTGCAGTGTGAACGCTCTGATACTTTAACATGGGTGCGGGAAAAAATACGCACCGCAAACGCACTGTAAACGGAGTAAGTGTGAACGCAGCGATACACTTGTGTAGTGATGCAGGAATGCAATGTGTCACGGGGTGAAGAATCACACGACAAGGATTGAGTGATAAATGCCCGGAGGGTGGATTTATTGTGGCCAGAGGGTAGTGCCAAGCAGAGGGAAAATCCACAAGGGTGCTCCGGTGCGGATAGTGCTCTCTTCCTCCTTCTCCAGTGCAGTGAGTCCGTGCTGTGCTTCAGTGGGTGCTGCTCGGTCACACGCTGCTATCTGTGGGAGAAAAGAGATGGCAAGTGAGTGCTTAGTCTCATGGAGAAGTCTCCTCATGTGCTGGGTTTGCGTGGCTTATGTAGCCATCCCATGACGAGCCGCAGGTGTGACCGATCAGCCTGTGATTAGGTCGGGCAGGTGTTCCTCGCCTGTTTCCAGGGCGACGCTGATGAGCTTTGGGCCACTCGTCACACTCCCCCCCCCTAAGCGTCGTCCTGGTCCTGTTGGCACAATGAGACAGTAGGGGAAAATTAGGGGGTGGGTGGGGAGTGACCCCTGACAGACCTGTGAAAGCTGCCCAGATCCGTGAGAGACCGTCGGCGTTGGCGTTCGCGGCTCCAGCCCGATGACGCACAACAAAGTGGAAGTCCTGGAGCGCGAGGAACCATCGGGTCACCCTGGCATTGGTGTCCTTGGCTCGAGCCATCCACTGAAGGGGTGCGTGGTCGGTGACCAGGGTGAACTTCCGGCCAAGGAGGTAGTAGCGCAGCTCCAGGACTGCCCATTTGACGGCCAGGGCCTCCTTTTCCACCGCAGCGTAATTCCTCTCGGCTGGGATCAGCTTTCTGCTGATATAAATGACAGGATGCTCCTCACCTTCCTGGATCTGTGATAGGACAGCTCCCAGTCCCGTGTCGGAGGCATCCGTCTGCAGCAGGAAGGGGCAGCTAAAGTCAGGGGCTCTGAGTACTGGCGCCGAGGTGAGGGCCCCTTTTACCCGCTCGAAGGCTTCTTCCGCCGCTGGTGTCCACTGTATTTTCTCCGGCTGCCCCTTCCTGGTCAGGTCTGTCAGGGAGGCGGCTAAAGAGGAGAAGTTAGGGATGAAGCAGCGATAGTACCCCGCCAACCCTAAGAAGGCTCGTACCTGGGTTTTGGTCTCGGGTCTCGGGGCGGTGCGTACCGCTTCCACCTTCTTCTCCTGCGGCCGAATGAGACCCCGTCCGACTTGGAAACCCAGATACTTTGCCTCGGAGAGTGCAAGGTGGCATTTGCGAGGGTTGGCGGTGAGCCCAGCCCTCCGGAGCTCCGAGAGCACCCTCCGTAGCCGGTCCAGGTGGTCTTCCCATGCCTCGGAATGGATCACGACGTCGTCGAGATATGCAGCGGCGTATGACTGATGGGGCCGTAGCAGGATGTCCATCATCCGCTGGAATGTGGCGGGTGCCCCGTGTAGGCCGAAGGGAAGGGTCCGGTACTGCCAGTGGCCACTAGAGGTGGAAAAAGCAGTCTTAGGTTTGGCATTTTCAGAGAGGGGTACCTGCCAGTAACCTTTAGTGAGGTCCAATGTCGAGATATACCGGGCCCTTCCCAGCCGGTCCAGCAGCTCATCCACCCGAGGCATGGGGTATCCGTCGAACTCAGAGACTTCGTTGAGGCGGCGGAAGTCATTGCAGAAACGGAGGGTGCCATCCGGTTTCGGGACCATCACGATTGGGCTGGACCACGGGCTGCGTGATGGTTCTATCACCCCTAACTTCAGCATTTGTTGTACTTCCTCCTCAATAGCTTGCCGACGAGCCTCAGGGACGCGGTAGGGCCGTTGCCTGACAATGACCCCTGGAGGCGTCCGGATGTCATGCTGGAGGACGTTGGTCTGCCCAGGAAGGGACGAGAACACATCAGAAAACTGACCGATCAGGTGCTGCAGCTCCCCCTTTTGGGCGGCCGAGAGATTGGGGTTAATGTCCACCACCACGGGATCAACGGTGGCAAGGGCTGCGAGCTGGTCTCTAGACCCCACCCACTTCTTCAGAAGGTTGATGTGGTAAAGTTGCTCGGCTCTTCTCCTTCCTGGCTGACGTACACGGTAAGTAACCGGCCCAATCTTCTCTAGCACCGTGTAGGGCCCCTGCCAGGTGGCCAGGAACTTACAAGCGGCGTTGGGGACTAGAACCATAACTCGGTCTCCGGCTTGGAACTCCCGTGGTTGGGCCGGCCGGTTGTAGTGGCGCTGTTGAGCCTGCTGCGCTTTACTCAGATGCTCCCGGACTAATGGCATGACCCGGTCAATCCTTTCCCTCATCTGTTTCACATGCTCGATCACTGAGCGATGGGCTGCCGGCTGTTGCTCCCAAGCCTCTTTTGCCACATCCAGGAGGCCACGGGGTTGCCGGCCAAAGAGTAGCTCGAAGGGGGTGAAACCGGTGGAGGCCTGGGGCACTTCGCGGATCCCAAAGAGGACGTAGGGGATCATGAGGTCCCAGTCACGCTTGTCCTCCGCGACCACCCGTCTCAGCATCTGCTTCAGCGTCTGATTAAAGCGTTCAACCAGTCCGTCGGTCTGGGGGTGGTAGACGGTGGTCCTCAGTTGCTTCACACGCAACAGCCGGCAGAGGTCAGCCATTAGCCGGGACATAAAGGGGGTACCCTGATCGGTCAGGATTTCCGCTGGGATGCCGACTCGGCTGGATAGCAGGAAAAGTTCCTGGGCAATGGCTTTTGCGGTGGCTTTTCGGAGGGGAACTGCTTCTGGATACCGGGTGGCATAGTCGACAATCACCAGGATGTGTTCATGCCCCCGGGCAGACTTAGGCAACGGCCCTACCAGGTCCATCCCGATGCGCTCGAAAGGCACCTCGATGATGGGGAGTGGTATCAGCGGGCTGGGGGGAGGGGTCCTGGGTGACGTAATTTGGCAGGTCGGGCAGGCTTGGCAAAACCTCTTCACCTCAGCTTCCAATCCCGGCCAATGAAAGCGGTCGCGGATCCGTTGGCTGGTATTCGTGGCTCCGAGGTGCCCTGCCAAGGGATGGGAATGTGCCAACTCCAGTATGGTCTCCGTCTTGGTGTGGGGCACCACCAACAATAATTTTTCCTCCCCCCTTCGCTGAGCGACACAATAGAGCAGGCCGTTTTGGACGACGAAATGCGGGCAAGGATGAGGGCCAGGCTGAGCTTCCTTGCCTTCGATGATCCGAACCTGTGTCCAGCAATGCTTCAGCCTATCATCCTCGCGCTGTTCCTTTCCGAATGAGCCCCCTCCCGTCACCTGCTGGAAGACATCATAGAAAAGGTTAGGGTTTTGGGAGGGGGACTCACCATCTCGCCCGCTATCCGGGGTCCACAGAACAGGGCGCTGATGAGGTCCTTTCGTGGGCCTCCGTCTCCGGCGGTCCCTTCGGGGGCTGGCAGGCTGCGTCGTCGTGGCCAGTAGCCGGTCAAACCCGGGCCAGTCTCTCCCGATCAGCACGGGCACGGGAAGATCCTTTACCACCCCGACTTCCACCGGCCAGGTGCCGGTCACGGCAGAAATGGTCACTCTGCGAGCGGGGACTTGTCGTGTATCCCCGTGTACACATGTGATGGGGAGGAAGGTTTTGTACTCCATGCGGGGAGAGAGGAGGTGAGACTGTACCAGGCTGACAGCACTGCCGGAATCCAGGATGGCCCGGAACGGCTTGCCGTTAATCTTCACGTCCACTTCGGGAGCCCCAGCAGGTAGGTCGCGGTGCACAATGCAGCCTGCCAGCCAGGTCCGGGCGGGAGCCGTGGGAGTCTCCGTCGGCATGGGCTCGTCCCGCGGAGAGGGAGGGCCCGGCCTGCTCAGTGGTCGCTGGGTGCCTTCCGGCGCGCGTCGCTCCTGGACCACCCTCCGGGGAAATGGCGGCGCTCGCTCCCCGGCATCCCGCTGTTGGGCTGCATCTGCCAGCTCTATCGCCTCCACGAGCTCCGAGGTAGTGGTTGGGCTCCTCATTCCAACTGCCTGGCGGTGAGAACGGGGAAGGGCTCGGAGAAAACGATCTACCACCACCCGTTCGGCCACCTGACTGGCCGATAGAGACCCCTCCAGTAGCCAGTGTTGCGCGAGTCGCATGAGTTCGGCGACCTGGGCACGGGCTGGCAGACGGGGCTTATATTCCCACTCATGGAAATACTGAGCGGCACAGATGGGTGATAGGCCGAGGCGGGCTAAGATCTCCTTCTTGACCTCCACATACTGACTGGCAGAGGCGGCGGGAAGAGCGAAGTAGGCACGCTGAGCTTCACCCGTCAGCAGGGGAGCCAGCGCCCGTGCCCAGTCCTCCGGATGCCATCCTTCAGAAGATGCTGTTGTTTCAAACATCTGCAAATACGCTTCCACATCATCGTGAGGGGTCATTTTGGGGAACAGTTTAGCGGCTTGCACTCGGGGGTCCGGCAGCGGAACGCGTTGAGCGGCAGCAGTACGAAGTTCTGCAAGCCCCTGCTCCGTCTCTCCTTGACGGGTGGCGAGGTGCTCAACGATCTGTTGCTGCCGGATGCTAACCTCAGTGAGCCGCTGGAGGATTTCGTCCATGGTGTGGGGGAGGAGCGCTCGCCTGGGACAATCAAAAACAAAAAAAAACAAATGTCAGGTGAAGAAGATCGTTTGTCGGTGATTCTTCACTAGTGCTATGTCCGCATTCTCCACCAGTGTCACGGGGTGAAGAATCACACGACAAGGATTGAGTGATAAATGCCCGGAGGGTGGATTTATTGTGGCCAGAGGGTAGTGCCAAGCAGAGGGAAAATCCACAAGGGTGCTCCGGTGCGGATAGTGCTCTCTTCCTCCTTCTCCAGTGCAGTGAGTCCGTGCTGTGCTTCAGTGGGTGCTGCTCGGTCACACGCTGCTATCTGTGGGAGAAAAGAGATGGCAAGTGAGTGCTTAGTCTCATGGAGAAGTCTCCTCATGTGCTGGGTTTGCGTGGCTTATGTAGCCATCCCATGACGAGCCGCAGGTGTGACCGATCAGCCTGTGATTAGGTCGGGCAGGTGTTCCTCGCCTGTTTCCAGGGCGACGCTGATGAGCTTTGGGCCACTCGTCACAAATGATACACTGATGTATCCCTTCCTTTCTGCATCGCTGCAGAATCATGCAGTGTGTATCATGCAGTGATGTACAGCACTAGAGCAGCGATGCAGGAATGCAGAAATTTTTATGAAGTACATTTTTTTTTTTTTTTATATGCCATTTTAGCACTGTGTTGATGTCCAATGTGAAATCCTGTTCTAAAGGAAAATCAGTTGAGAGCCAGTAATGAAGAGTTTGAGCAGTACAGATAATGAATGAAGCGCTGGCCTTGGTGCTGAACCCTTCTCTGGTGTGAAAGAATCCCTGGATGTGTTTCCTCTGCATCTCTATGTCATACTGAACACTTGTCTGCGTGATCTTCTGCCTGTTTATTGCCTATATATATACACAACACCTCCATTTCACACATTTAGTGTCAAAGAGTGTGTGAGTGTGTGGGATTTGTTAGCTCCTGTGAGAGGCTTGGCTTTTTGTATGCTTATCAGATCCGAATGGCTGTTGTTTGTAATGGGCTCTATTGTGGACAGTGCCACCACCATTAGCATTCACATACCTGCTATAAAGAGCCTCTCCACCGACTGACACAAACAATACAGGTGCTCAAATGTGTGTGTATGAATAGAGCTCTCTCGGGAGGTTTGTGAAGAGACAAGAAGATGTGGAAGGCAGCTTATTGCAGCTAATAACAGATGGGTCTTTTGAGCTCAGTACGGGTCACGCTGTTTAATTGGGCTGATACAGTAGATTAATCAGCAGACGATCAATATGACATTTCCAGGACTGCTGACACACGTCAGCTATAATCAGGATACGGTCTCACCGCTGTCTGGACCGCCATGACTTTCAGAACATCTTACACCCACAAATCTACACAACCACTCTACCAAAGGTTTTAGTTGTCTTTGCTATCTTTGGATGTTTTTGATAAAATTCACATTTTATTGTTTACTCTTAATTTAATTATTAAATATATAAATATACAAACACAGCCTGTCACTGATTCCAAATTACATGACAAAAATTGTAGTTAGTAATGTAATCCATTACATTACATATTTTAGGTAATGTAATCAGACTACTTTTAGATTAATTGTGACCTAACTCGTTTGTCACATTGATAGGGTAATCTTGTACCATACATATATATATATTGTACCGCACGCACGCACGCACGCACACACACACACACACACACACATACAAATACACACACACACACACACACACACACACACACACACACACACACATATATATATATAACTAGATTTAACTACATTTTATTTTACTTTAATACCATTTATAATGTACTTACAATCTGTCTGTCTGTCTGTCTGTCTGTCATATTTTAATATGATTGATTACATTTCATCTTTATATATGCCATATAAGCCAGGAAAAAATATTTGTCATTTTTTAAGCTATATTGTCCAGCCCTAGTGTGACGTTTCCATTGTAAGACTGCACAGGTCACACACATCTTCTCTCCATCTATTATTCCAGGTCATATTTTCCATTCTATGAATTTGACCCGGTAACTCCTAAAAGCTCGTCTGCATCTCTCTCTCTCTCATCTATATTTCATCTCTCTTTCCACCATAGAGATCATTCATTATTGAAATGAGCAGCTTTTAATGTGTGTCTGGGCCTGTGTGCAGCTGAGTGAGTGTGCTTTGGGAGACGGCGTCCCTCCCAGTCCCAACAGACCCTCCCGACTGTGACATGGCACGAATCGAAGGTTCAGACAAGGTTTATTGTGGTGAGCTATCTAGGGCACAGGGATGATGTCAGTTTTTATATAGCCTGGCATACACGGAGAGATGGGTGGGGCTCTGTAGCCACTTAACAATGAAATCAACCAATCGGATGCAAGCATCCCAGTATAAGCGCCACAATACCCTGTGGTGTGATCTCTGCATATGAAGCCGATAATATAATATTCTTCTCTCTTCTTTTGACCCGTCTGATTATGTTTAAATGGATTTTTACTGTATTTTTGTGAGAATGTCACATTTGTTCAAAATGAAAAAAAAAATAACCATCATTGTTATTAATATTAGTTTTTATTATCAAGACAATTTAGACTGTCTCAGCGACTTTAATTAAAACTATTTTTAGTGGTTCATTTTGCATTATTTTTTCAAATATATTCACAATTTTTCTTATATTAAAATGATTAATTATATATTATTTTAAAATTCTGTTTTTTTTTCTCAGTACACAACAAAACATCCTTATATTTAATCTGATTTTTACTATATTCGCTTGATTTGACTAGATTTGGTTAAATGCCATTTTCAGGAAATAAAAATGTTTAAGACATTTTGGTGCAGATACATAAATATTATGATAATAATAACACCAGATCAGCATATTAGAACACTGAAGACCGGAGTCATGATGCTGAGAATTCAGCTTTGCATCACAACAATAAATTACATTTGAAAATAAATTCAAATAGAAAAGACTTAATTGAATTGTAACAATATCATTATTATCTATGTATTATTATTTAAGACATTTCAGTTCAGATACATACATATTAAGATATGTTTAATATCATTAAAAGGCAAAAAATATCTTGTGCAACAATAAAATAGACCAATCTGATCTGAGGGTCCATGTTTAAGGGTCCAAATAACCTGTGCTATATTTTATGAACAAGATCAACATAATCCTTTTATCCCTCCCATGTGTCATTCAGATTTCCATTACCAGCGGCGCAGTCCTGAGCCCTGAGCCCTGATAGGCTTTTAATGGCCACACACACACACACACACACACACAAGCACATGCTGACAGCCCTCCTATGAGTCCTCAGTCCTCCCCCTCTCTCTCTCTCTCTCTCTCTCTCTCTCGCTCTCTCTCTCTCTCTCTCTCTCTCTCTCTCTCTCTCTCGCTCCCCCCCCCCTCTCTCTCTCTCTCTCTCTCTCTCTCTCTTGCCCTCGCTGTCTGTACTTCCTGGCTTGGCACATTACCCTTGAGAGCCACCTTCTCTTGCTCTTGCTCTCGCTCTCTCTCTCTCTCTCTCTCTCGCCCTCGCTGTCTGTACTTCCTGGCTTGGCACATTACCTTTGAAAGCCACCTTCTCTCGCTCTCTCTCTCTCTCTCTCTCTCTCTCTCTCTCTCTCTCTCTCTCTCTCTCTCTCTCTCTCTCTCTCTCTCTCTCTCTCTCTCTCTCTCTCTCTCTCTCTCTCTCTCTCTCACTCTCTCTCTCGCTCGCCCTCGCTGTCTGTACTTCCTGGCTTGGCACATTACCCTTGAAAGCCACCTTCTCTCGCTCTCTCTCTCTCTCTCTCTCTCTCTCTCTCTCTCTCTCTCTCTCTCTCTCTCTCTCTCTCTCTCTCTCTCTCTCTCTCTCTCTCTCTCTCTCTCTCTCTCTCTCTCTCTCTCTCTCTCTCTCTCGCTCTCTCTCTCTCTCTCTCTCTCTCTCTCTCTCTCTCTCTCTGTACTCTCTCTCTCTCTCTCTGTCTCTCTCTCTGTCTCTCTCTCTCCTCTCTCTCTCTCTCTCTGTCTCTCTCTCTCTCTCTCTCTCTCTCTCTCTCTCTCTCTCTCTCTCTCTCTGTCTCTCTCGCTCTCTCTCTCTCTCTCTCTGTCTCTCTCTCTCTCTCTCTCTCTCTCTCTCTCTCTCTCTCTCTCTCTGTGTCTCCGTCAGTCAGCCTCATGCACTCAGACGAACCCGGAGCATGTGTGAGGGAGGACGTGATCTGTCATGGTGTAGTCGGCTGCTGTCTGTGAATGTTGTTTAAGTGTGCTGCCGCTGTCACTCTCGTCGCTGCCTGAGCGCCTGCCAACCGGCCGTCCTGGATAGCAACATGTTCCGCCGAACCAAGAGGTAAAACGAGAGAGAGAGAGAATTATTTGGCTCTCGCTTGCAATTATGACTCATCAGAATGTGCTTCTTGGGTTTGATTGTTCTGAAGATTTTGTTGTTTTGGGTGATGATGATGATGATGATGATGAGGATGCGCTGGGATTGTTTACACTGATGTCATCGTCTCTTGGCTGGTTCACGGAGAGATGACAGCTTGTGTTTTGCAAGTGTGTTTGCATGTGTGAACTCATGAGGTCTTGTCTTTCTGTTGAAGGAGTGATAGACCGATATATCGGTCAGGCTGATTAACTGCTCATTCGTTACATGGCTATTTTGAGATTATCGGCGTTGGCCAATAACCAGGTCCAAAATTGACTTTTTGCCACACCTGCTAATGGTGGATAAACATTTACGTCACAAATAATTTTTGGCATTATTTATTTTATAATAATACTTAAAATATATTTCAAATTAGATAATATTTATTACATTATAAATAAATAAATACATATTATATAAAAATATTTTACGCACATAATAGAATTGGTTTAATATTAACTGTTTTTTTATTGAATATGAGCAGCATAACAGCATCATGTACAGTTTCTTACACACAAAAATTAAAAATTTTAAATGTATGAAAATACTGTCTTTAATCTACAGTGATTTTTCAACCAAATCGTTTAATTCTGCAAAGATGTATTATATTGATAAAAAAGTGTCAGTAAAGACATTTATAAAGATTGGATTTCTATTCATTAAAGAATCCTGGTTTCCACAAACATATTAAGCAGCAAAACACTGATAATAATAAGAACCATTATTAATAATTAAACACCAATAATAGAGCAAATCAGCATATTTTCATGATATCTGAAGATCATGTGACACTGGAGACTGGAGTAATGATGCTAATATTCAGCTTTACATCACAGAAATAAATTACATTTTAAAATATATTCACATAGAAAACAGTTATTTTAAATGGCAATAATATTTCACAATATTGCTATTTTTATTGTATTTTTCATCAAACAAATGAGAGACTTAAATCATAAAAAATCATATCGACCCCAAATCTTTGACTAAAGTATATTAGAAGGAAATATATAAAAACTAACACTTCTGTAAATAATCTGATTAGACAGATATTGACCAGAGCCGATAATCTCAAAATTTTGCATTATTGACCCATATAATCAGCCTCGCTTACTGTATAAAACACAATATATCGGCCTAACACTAATTATATCGGCCATTGATCACCTTGATCTCTGCATTTTTGGTATTGGAAAACTCACATCGGTTGATCACTTGTGTAAAACTGTGATTGATTGAATGTATGTTACTAAACTGCCGGTAAACTGACTATACACACGCATTTGTATGGCTAGGCATGAGAAGATATAGTAAATGTGTTTATGCTTTGTGCATATGCTGCATGTGCTTCTGTTTGTGTGTTTATATGTGTGATGTTGTGTGACAGAAGAGATTAAAGTGGCTTTGAACGTGTGTGTGTGTGTGTGTGTGTGTTCACCGTCTCTCTCTCTCTCTCTTCATCTTTGTCTGTCCCCCACGGCGCTCCATTCTGTCTGCACTGATGCTGTCGAGCTCACATTAGTCATACTCGTGTGTGTGTGTGTGTGTGTGTGTGTGTGTGTGTGTGTGTGTGTGTGTGTGTGTGTGTGAGAGCGTGAGCAAGGGCTTATGAATAGTTAAAGTTCAATTATTTTGTTCAGCACTACAAAAAGATGAATTTACTTCTCATTGCAGGAGTAGTTCATGCAAAAGATCTTTTATTCTGCGGTGCTCGGTTGTCAGTGGAGTTTGATCTCACTGAACCTGATGTATTATTATTCATGTTTTGATTGTCTTTTTAACTGTTGCTCCACTATGACATTCGTTGACCTGAAGGAGTTCAAGGTTTAGCTGGTTAACTGCATTATTCCTCGAGCAAAAAGCATATTTCTCTGTTAATGGTTGTCCAAAAGTCACCGTGTTTTTTGAGGAAATACATTTATAGCATTTACAATTTTTTTATATAGAGGTGTTTAGTTTATAGATGAATATAAATCCCCAACATTTCATCAGATTTTAGAATGTTTTATTTCATTTATAGAGGTATATAAATCTCCAATATTTCATCATATGCTGTATCTATTTTATTTTATTTCATTTTATTGTATTTTGTTTTATACGATTTGTTTTTTATTTATATTTTATTTTAGTTGTAGAGGTATTTAGTTTACAGAGATATGTAAATCCGAAATGTTTCATCGTATTTTAGTAGATGTTGAGCAGTTTTTTAATTTTATTTATTGAATATTTTCTTTTTTTAAACCATGAAATGGTATTTTTCCCTGTTTGTTGCGTTTGACATCACAGCTCTGGACAGTCGCTAATAAAAGGCTTGACTGTGCACAGAATTACATTTAGAAGCATTTGTGTTCATATATTTGTGTTTAAATGAGGTTTGGGGAAAGTGTGTTTTGATGTTTTGTTGTTGTCTCTGTGAGTTTAGTGCTTTGTGTTCCTCTGTGGTTTGGGATGGGCTGCTCTGAGCCTCCAATGCTTTCATGGAAGAAAACAGACGGAGAGGGAATATGAATGAGAGGGAGAGAACAGAAAGTGTGAGCCCGAGGAGATGTCTTGGCCTATATTTGAGAACAGTGAGCGGGTTAACTCTCTCTAAAACACCTGCTCTTGAGTATCTCTCTCTTTATCCTGCACTTCACTTTCCAACTGGCTCATTACTGTGTTTCATCTGTTCATGAAATTTCATTTATTGCCATTTTGATAGACTTTTCAATTTAATAAAATTTAAATTTCAAAATTTTTCATTTTAAAGACTCGATTGTCACAGATCTTGATATTTCCTTACTCGTTTATATATATATATATAAGTATGTGACATTAAAATGGAAAACCCTCGTATAGCAAAAGCAGTGTCTGAGATGATTGACAGTAGTCTTGCGATCACATAACACTGATAGAGGACTCTGCACATGATTCCTCGCGGTCTGAAAGGACACACGTCCATGACTCCACAGTTTTATGTAGAAATCAGAGCTCAGGAAATGAAAGCACAGCAGGAAAAATGAAAGCGTGACGTATGAGCGGATGAACGGAGGAATATGGGCTGCTTTCGGTGTAATCTTGTTTGTCCGTGACTCTCAGATAATCTGTGAGATTACAGTTGGATGCTGGGAGCAGGAGAGATCAGGAGAATCACTGAGATGACTTTCATTCATAACCACTGCATTCGTTCATAAAGAGTTAGCCAGCATGACAGCGGCTGTTCAGTGGAACAGTGTCATCACTTTCTTTTGTTTTTAATATAATTGATTCTTTAATAGATTTTATTGTTATTTACTCATTCATTCTATTTATACAGGGCTGCCTAAGCATCGCACATCTCTGTTTTGTATACACAATGTATTTTCTTCTTTGTTGATATTGAGAACCAAAAAACAATACCAAATAATGCTAGAAAATTGAGGTTATTTTTATTTCATTTTATTTCAAGAATTCAAATTATAACAATGTATACAATCAAATGATCACAATCAAGAGTTTATCAGCATTAGTTTTTATTTCGGATGATTTCGGATCATCAGCTCTGCTGTTGTAGTGTTTTTGTGATCGTATACTATATTTTTGAGTTCAGTCTGTACAGAGAAATATCTGGAATTGAGTTGACATTTAAAGTCCGTCTATAAAGATGTTAGGTAATAAATGCGGCTTGCATGCTGAATTAACTGTAGATATATAACGTGAAACACACTTGAGTGCTGCTCAATGTGCCAATGCTGTTTCAGAATGAAAGTTTGATGTGAAGCCGGCGTTGCTGTAAGGTTGGCTGAGGTTTAAAGATGGCCTGCTTTAGCCTGTTGAAGATCACTGCATTTTATATTAAAGCAAATCCTCTCCTGAAGATTTCCTGTTAATTTAGATCGCTGATCAAAACTCGCTTGACCAGCTGATCAAAGTTCAGCTTCACTTGCACATTACTTCAAACTGTTTCATATGACTGGCTGCATCACTGGCCAAAGCAATGGTGACCTGCATGAGAGCGCATCAGGGACAGTTGAGTTTAAACTTTCACCATATTCCACTCTATAGAATTACAACCAATGCTTAGCAGTTATTTATATTATGCTTTATTATTTTATTTTATTATTTTTAAATATAGCAATTTATTTTCTATATAATTCTAGATTTTGTAGAATGTATTTATTTTACCTTTTTCTAACGTATTTTATTCTATTCAATTTAACTTTATTTTATTGTATTTTATAATGCTTTGTTTTATTGTATTTTATTAAAAATATTGCTTTTCCTTTTCTATTTATATATTTTATGTTCATTTATTTTATTCTATTCTGTTTTACATTTTATATTTATTTATTTTATGCTTTATTCTTTTATTTTATTATTTTTTTAAATATAGCAATTTCTTTTCTATTCAAATTCTAGATTTAAAATTCTAGATTTTAGATGTTTATATATGTATTTTCATTTTATTTTCTTCGAATGTATTATTCTATTCAGTTTTACTTTATTTAATTGTATTTTCTTATGATGCTTTGTTTTATTTTATTAAAAGTATTGCATTTTTTCTATTTATATTCCATTTATATATTTTATTTGTATGTATTTTCTTTTAAAGTAATTTATTCTATTCTATTTTAAAACTTTAATGTATTTATTTGTATTTATTTTAATTCTTTTAAAGACAAATTTTACAGGACTTCCTAAAAAATGCGCACACATCTCTAATTTGAATGCAGGGACATCTTTTCAATAGATATTATCGCTGGAGGATATTGGGAACATAATATTTAATTTGATTCAGTAAGTGTAACAGCTGAAACTAGGCCATATTTCGACTTTAGTGAAATGTATCGGGACACTGAGAAACACCTTGTGAAAGCAGGACATCCGGTCACCCTGTTTATCAGTCCTTTTTGTCCTTCTTTCCCTCCATCTATCATGAGCAGAGACAGGAGTGAGGGTCCTCGTGAGCTTTGCTCTCTCACACTGCCAGCAGAGTCTATATTTATCCTTTCATCCGTTCATCTGAACACTCGTCTAGTCTCTTCTTCTCCTTCTTGAAACGGTGTGCAAACCAGTATCTGCTGTAGTACCTACATCCTATTGCCTAGGAACCAGAAGTCATGTGACCTTACATCACCACACCCTTTGAGTTATGAATTACATTTCTACTCCATATACATCAAATGTAGGGATGCGTGTGTGTGTGTGTGTGTGTGTGTGTGTGTGTGTGTGCGTGCGTGTGTGCATGCGTGCGTGTGTGCATGTGTGTGTGCGTGCGTGCGTGTGTGTGTGTGTGTGTGTGTGGGCATGTTTATGTGGTTTATGAGGACACAAATTTGTATAATGACATGGGTATAACATAGGTATTACAAGGAGAAGGTGATTTATGAGGACATTTTCAGTGTCCCCATAATTTAAAACGCTTATAAATCATACAGAGTAAGTTTTTTTGGGGGAAAATAGAAATGCACCGTCTCCTGTGAGGGCTAAGTTTAGGTGTAGGGTAGGTGTAGGGCAATAGCACATACAGCTTGTACAGTATAAAAACCATTACGCCTATGGAGAGTCCCCGTAAACCATAAAAACCAACATGTGTGCGTGTGTGTGTGTGTGTGTGTGTAAAAATATATCTTTTGTATTTTATTTTATTATTGGGGATATTTATTATAAAGTCGGTGAGTTAGGCCATATATTTAATTGTATTTATAATTTTTTGGGGGATATTTAATTTAAAGTTGGTGAGCCTAGCAGCTGAAACCAGGCCTTTTATTTTGCTTTGTTGTGATATTTAATTTTAAAGCTGGTGAGTGTAACCCGTGAAACCATTTCATGTCATTTCTTATCTCATGCAGACCTGCTTTTCTCATTACATACCTTGCACTTGAGCTGCCTAACGGGGTTATTTGAAGGTGTCTCAGAAACCTGTTTGTAAGGCTGTGGTTGTTTTAGTGACTCTCAGTGGGACGCCGCACATCTGTATCCAAACACAGCATATGCTAGTGCCCAGTCGTGTTGCTCTCTACAGCAGGAGAAGCAGATGAAGCATCAGAGATGGAGCTCTCGAGGCGTATGAAGATGAGAGATGTAACAGGTGCGCAGAAATGATGACGAAGCGTCCCGCCGCGGAGCAGCTCTCTCAGCATTAGCTCTTCTGTAGAGTGTGTGTGTGTGTGTGTTCAATAAACCAATCTCCCTGCTGTGTGTCGTTAAACAGGTTTAGTGTATTAGCTGTGTTGTAATGTTAGATCGTTAGTCTTCATATGAGTGTGTCCGTTGAGAGTCTGAGCAGCTGTTAATTGGGTCGATCTCTATGGCAACCATTGATTTAACCTCTGACCTTGGGATGAAAGATTTCATCGGAGTGTAAAATGAGCTCTTTATTTTGTTTGTTTGTGCCTTTTAAAGGGGTCTCTTGTTCAAATCGCACACATTTTTTGTGTTCATTCTTCCATCCTCCATTCGTTTTCTTCTTGAAGAGGACAGTTTTTGGGTGACGTTTTTCTCTCTTAATCCCTGAATATAGACGTAGAGGAACAGACGTCACGGTGTCTTGGACAGATCTCTGCTCATGCTCTATTTTTACGTTTTGATAGAAGAAATAATAATTTTTTTTAGTTTATTACTGTATTGCATTTACAATTTTGTAATGCAAATAAAATCTTCATTCTAAAAATATCAGTTTTCAAGAGCAATATAATTTGCTTGCTTGCTTTCTTCTTCTTTCTTGTTTTGTTTTTGGTGCATTAAGGTGTGGTGAGATAGTCTCTGCGGTTCACAGGTCATATTATGCAGATGTTTTGCACACTAGCCGTTGTGTTACGTTCCTCCAGCGGTTGCTATGGTAACGGATGACACTAGCCCAGCACACAGGAGCGCTTGTGAATGTTGATTCTTCTCATTGAGTGTGAAAGCTTCTGAATATCATGCGGGTGAAATCGGTGGGATTTTACAGCTTTAAGGATTATTGGTGTGAACAGATGCTCGAGTCTGCATTTGCTAATCCATTACAGACTAGAGACGTTTATCCCGAGTCACGCGTCTGTCTCCTGATAGCTGGACAAACCGACTTCAGCCTGCGCTCCTCTTAACGGACCGTCTCTGACCAGTTACACCTTCATTGAGCTAAACGAGACACTTTCCATGTTTGACATTATTTCTGGAGCTCGATGTGCTATCTCACTGTTGTGTGTGTGTGTGTGTGTGTGTAAAACACATGCTAATCTGCTAGCATAGTCTATGGAGGATTGCATCTCTCAGAAGTACAAAAATAGCTTGACTTGTGATTCGTTGCAGGTTTTATGTAATGAATATGTAATTTGTGACATCTGGAAGCTGAACGGTTATTAAATGAGTATTAATTAGAATGTAGACAAATATCATATTTGAAAAGTCTTTACTGTTTTGGAGTAACAAATTCACTCTTGGTTAGTGAGTATCATTGATAGATATTATTATAGATTTAATAATATTTTGAATTGGTTTTATTTCTATTTTTAGTTTTTATTTAAATGGTAAAGTTTTTGTACTTTTGTCATATGTTTTTTTGTCATTTTTATTAGTTTTTATTACTGTGTATTTTTTATTATTTCAATATTTGAACAGTTTTTTGTTGTTTTGGTGTAAAAATTAAACCAACGCATGACCAGTGAAAATCACTGATATATATAATTATAGATTTATTAATATTTGACTTCCTTTTTATTTTTATATTTTGTTTTCATTTAAATTGTAAAGTGTTTGTACTTTTTTCATATGTTTTTTTTGTCATTCTTATTAGTTTTTGTATTACTATGTAGCTTTTGTTTATTATTATAAAAAAAAAAGTATTTTAGTTTAATCTATTTTAGTGCATAAAGTTAAACTAAATGAAAATAAGAAATGTTGCCTTGGCAAGCTAAAATTATATATATATAAGTGTGAGGGCTTTTATTTATTTTTACTTTATTCATTTTATTTCAATTTATGAGAACATATGTATATGGTTTTAATTAATTATAATAACCCTGGTCATGGCATATTTAAACAAAAATCCTATCTAAAATAGTCATTCATGGGTTTATATATGCATATTATGATTAGTCATTGTTGGTTCTAATACAACTTAATTAGTCAAATTGATCTTTAATTAACTGCTGCCAAAAATAACTAATTTGACTTTTAATGCTACTGTCATGTTTTCATTTATTTGCAGCTTGTTGATCTCTTTTGTATTCAAACTGAATTCAATTACAGACATTTCCATCTTTATTCGTTTTTCATTTTCAGAGCGTACTAGTCATATTCTTTGATATGCAGCTTTATACGGCTGTAGTTCCCCTTGAAACCATAACCTGCATGCTTTCATCCAATCAAACCGCATGAACATATTTTTAAAACCCAACAAGGACTGGCCTGGCAGAGGCCGTGAAGGATAAATCATGCGTTTCTCTGCCACTGAAGCACTTCACAAACATTGATAAAGCTCTGTTTGTTTACAGAGAAGCACTGAAAGAGAGTTTGCTCAATGGGTCAGTGCTGCTGAATGTCAGAGTTATTGTGGCAGTCGTCTCTGTGTGTTTTATTTTTGGCGCTGTGTAATGCAGTCGTGATTGGCAGCATCAGAAGAGCATCAGGCGCCGGTGTTTTCTCCTCGGGTGGCCGAGTGTGTGTGTGTGTGTGAGTGTGAGTGTGAGTGTGTGTGTGAGTGTGAGTGTGAGTGTGAGTGTGTGTGTGAGTGTCTGTGTGTGTCTGTGTGTGTCTGTGTGTCTGTGTGTGTGTGTGTGTGTGTGTGTGTGTGAGTGAGTGAGTGAGTGAGTGAGTGAGTGAGTGAGTGAGTGAGTGAGTAAGTGTGTGTGTGTGTGTGTGTGGGGGGGCATGTTTATGTGGTTTATGAGGACACAAATTTGTATAATGACATGGGTATGACATAGGTATTACAAGGAGAAGGTGATTTATGAGGACATTTTCAGTGTCCCCATAATTTAAAATGCTTATAAATCATACAGAGTGCGTTTTTTGGGGGGAAAGTTGAAATGCACCGTCTCCTGTGAGGGCTAAGTTTAGGTGTAGGGTAGGTGTAGGGCAATAGCACATACAGTTTGTACAGTATAAAAACCATTACGCCTATGGAGAGTCCCCGTAAACCATAAAAACCAACATGTGTCTGTGTCTGTGTCTGTGTCTGTGTGTGTGTCTGGGTGTGTGTCGGTGTGGGTGTGTCGGTGTGTGGGTGTGTGTGTGTGTGGGTAGGTGGGTGGGTGGCCGAGTGTCTGTGTGTGGGTGTGTGCTGCCTGCTGTCAGAGGTGTTTGTGATTTATTGCTCTCTTCGGCTGGAAGTAAGATCCAGCACAGATCAAGCATATGCACCCAGACACGCTTTTCCTCTCCCGACTATACTGTTACACGTATTGAAAGCTCAGAAACTGTGGATATAAGATCCGCCTGTCAGTCATGCTTTGTGTTTATGAACGCATCCTGTCTATAAGACACTTCCTGTCTCCAGCTGTATGAAAGAGATGCTGAAGCATATCCATCCAGACATCCAGCCCTCTCTTCTTTACAGTCGAACGTTTACTTTGTGTTATAAAAAATATTACTCATTTGCTTACTCCTACTGGTCAGCATATAGACAAATGTTTCTTAAAGTACTAAAATTACTGAAACAAAAATAAATTAAAGCTAAACAAAAATATAACAAAAACATAAACAACTGAAAACAAAAACATACAAATAATTACTATATTAATAAAGATATAACTCATTTTCTAGATGATCTCATCGGTGTATAAACAGACGTTTCCTGAATGTTTTCATTGGCATTAATGTGCAGAGAACAGCAGGAAGGCCTTTCTCGTATTTCAGTAAATGATATGAAGTGAAATTCACTGCACATGTCCCAGTATTTGACAAAAGACATTGAACCAAAGGATCCTGGAGGTTCATTTCTCTTGTAAAGAGCGCAAGTGATTAGAAAAGCCATTTCTCAACCAGACATAATTAACAGCCTCATCAAGAATCACAGAAATATGCACAAAAAGATATGGTCTACAGTCTGCACATTTTATTTGATATTGTATTCTTTTTTATTATTATTATTTACTTTTCATACCTATATTTATGTATATTCTCTTGTGCTTGTATTCCATATAATTGCATATAATAGAGATATGGACAAAAACAATGAAAGACAGGCAAAGAAAGAGATAGAAATTGAGAACAAGAGAGAATTTGGGAATTTAATGCATTTTTATTTATGTACATTTGGGGGGGGGGGGGAATAAATCATTCTATAACATGACTTAATTAAAAATAAGAAAACAAAAAAAATATGTAAAAATAAGAAATAAGTGTGAACGCAATTTAACTCTTTAAGATATAATCTTTATGAGATATAGATATTTGTCACACTCATTTATTTATACAATGTGTGAAAAACAACTTATAACATCAAATAATAACAAGTTAATTTAGGAAATTAATAATTTAACTATTAAGCTATTCATTTAAAACATTTAAAAATGAAGAACTAATTGTAATTACAAAGAGGCAAAGAGATGGAAAGAATTGTGTTTTTCAGTTTTCACAAGCTTTCTTTTATTCACAATTGCGGCAAAACAGTAATAAAACAAAGAAGAAAACTCAATAAAATAATAACTGTGAAAGTTATCTCAACACATTTTTTAAATAACTAATTCTAATTACAAAGAGGCAAATAGATGGAAGTATTTTGTTTTTGCATTTTTTTGAATGCATTTATTCATTTGGGACGAAAAAGTAACCTTATAACTGAACAATAACCTATTCATTAAAATTCAATTTAAGAAAACAGAAAAGAAATCAATAAAATAATGAATGTGAAAGCATATAACTCTTCATTTGAGAGAGAGAGAGAGAGAGAGAGAGAGAGAGAGATGGGAAGAGTGAGAGACACAGAGAGGATTATAAATAAAACGTGGCCGCAGGCAGAAGATCCTGAAAGATGTTTCTGAATCTTCTCACACGGTCATGTTTTTGTGATCTCTGATAGTCTTCAGTGAAAGCGAGACGCAGAGAGACGGCGAGATGAAAGGTGGAGGACAATAAGCTGTTTTATCTCCGCTGGGCTCCTGTCTCTCACACACAGTACTTACTGCTTCCTGCAGTCTGATGCTAATGCACTTCTGTTAAATATTTCACAATGCACACGCTCGATCTGTCCCGCTACAGTGTGATGTCTTGTCATGATAAGAGAGAAGCCGAGGAGAGAATTGCATTCGGTCTGATAACTACTGCGATGTTCAGATGTGTATTTTTAGTTCCACTTCTTCTCCTCATGTTTTGTCCTATTTTCATATGATATTCTTCTTTTGAAGTGGAGACTGAACATTTCATTGTGAGGTTTTGTGATAATTAGACTCAAGAACATCAGTTTTCATTTGAATACCGAAGCTGTGCATACAGTAGTTTAATGTTGCAGAAACAGAGTAGACAGTTTTATACTGAATTATGAGGAAAACACCAAAATCTAGAGCACTTCTATATACACAGACTTATTCACTGAGAGAAATGTAACTCTAAGCTGTTATGTAAGCTTCAAACACTGTGTGTGTGTGTGTGTGTGTGTGTGTGTGTGTGTGTGTGTGTGTGTGTGTGTGTGTGTGTGTGTGTGTGTGTTTTGCATAAAGTGACTGTGAAACAAGTAAACAAGTGAAAGTGCATGGTACTGAAGACCTCGTCAAACCGAGACTGATCAGACCTCGTCAAACCGAGACTCATGCGTGGGAGAATCTCACCCAACCTGTCAACAACATGTCCTGGTCATATTTCACCATCACACCATCTCTCAGGGGTGTAACAGTACACAGATTTCACGGTTCGGTACGTACCTCGGTTCGGGGGTCACGGTTCGATACGATTTCGGTACAACAGGAAAAAAAAACTCTACTATGCTCGGTTTCGTTTCATTTATTTTGAATAGACAGTAGTAAAAATTAAAACAATTTCCCACCTAGATGTGAAAATACTAAATATTATATTAAATTATAATGTTATATATATATCAAATCTGCAGTGCATATATACATACAAGGAATACATAGTTGAAATATATTTGATTTAGTTAACAGATAAACAAGGGAAAAACAGCGTGACACGTAACGTAATGCTGAAAGTAACCTGGATTCATCATGTGTTTGTGTATATTTTGAGTGTTTTTCTGTTACACACGCACACACACACACACACACACACACACACACACACACACACACACACACACACTTGTAGATGGGAATCTATAAGGCAGCATGCAGCCTGAGGATCTACAAGAGACAGATGAAAGCAAAGCTAGAGAACAAGAGACAGAAAACATGATCAGACAGGAGGAGAGCAGTGGGGAAAAGATGTGAAGATCACTCAAGATTTTAATCAGTGTGAACACACACACACATGTACACGCTTAGATCAGGTGTGATGAGCAAGTTGTCCACACCGATTATTGCATCATGTCATTAAGCGAGATGTCATCCACAGCTGTGTCTCAGGGAGCTTTATTGGACGTGATGAAGTCTTAACCAGCCAATCCCTACGCTGAGCTGTCCTGCGGAGGCTGTCTGCACTGTTGCTGTGGCAGCATGCCATTTCACTTTCTTCTTCATCCCTTGTGTCCGGCCTCACCCACTGTATTCACTCACTGAATAACTTTATTCCAGCATCCATCTATCCATCTGTCTGTCCATCCATCTGTCCATCCATCTGTCCGTCTGTCTGTCATTTCACTAATAAAAGAAACAAATATATTTCTTATGCATTAAGGTAATATGTATATATATATATATAGGTGTGGCAGCATTTAACTTTATTTTTTACAGTGAGTAATATATCAGTAACATGAGTTTAACTGATTTTCATTGTAAACAAGCAAATCATTGGCCATGTTCTTTACGATCTCATCTTGAATGTGTGATTGTTTGTTTGTTTTTCAGCTGTCGCACCAGTAACCGCAAGAGCCTGATCTTGACCAGTACGTCTCCCACTCTTCCCCGTCCTCACTCTCCTCTGCCGGGACACATCGGTGAGCCGAGCGCTCCTCACTGATCACATGATCTGCTCCTCTGAGATACACACACATACAGTACATAACACTCTCTGTCCGTCCCACAGGAAGCAGTCCGCTGGACAGTCCTCGGACCTTCTCCCCCAGCGCACCGGCCCATTTCTCTTTTGCGTCATCCAGAAGGTAAATAAACAAATAACTCAACCAAGATGCTGCATTTGTTCCATTAAGCCTTCTTTAAAAATATGATGTTTTTGGCATGTCGTTTTAGTAATAGTAGTACAGTCGTCTCTTTATTTTGTGAGGCTTCATAAGTTTAGTACCACAGTGAAATGTCATGATGGACATCCCAGTTTTCCATCCTCTGTTTCCACACTGGCTGCCACTGTCTCTCGCTGACATGCTTTTGCCAACAACTCACACTGACGACACTGTCTTAACAAACAGATACGAGTCCTAAAGATCAGATTTGAAGAACAAATTGAGTTTGTGTGAACAAAGCCTGACTGAAACGGCACATTTTCCCCAGTCGATCTTGGTTTCACTGAAACAGAGCGATTCTGTTCAACAACAAAAGTGCTCTCAACACATGTTTAGCATCCAGAGCAAAGCTAAACATCAAAACAGACGTTTTTCCTCACAAGTGCTTTTAGCTAAAAGTTGCTATTTTTTCTTTGCGTTTTTGACTAAGCAATGCAAAACTCTTTGATCTCGTCTCTTATGTTCACTAAGGCTGCATTTATTTGAACAAAAATACAGTACTTTTTTTTATATTATTACAATTTAAAATAAGTGTTTTCTATTTGAATTTAAAATGTTATTTATTCCTGTGATCAAAGCTGAATTTTCATCATCATTACTCCAGTCTTCAGTGTCACATGATCTTCAGAAATCATGAAAATATTATGATTTGCTGCTCAAGAAACAACTTAACTTGTTATTGATGTTGAGAATAATTATGCTGCTTATAACATTTTGTACAAACTATTATATTTTCCATATCACATAAACTGCATTTATTTGAAATATAATTATTTTGTATTATTAATGTCAGTTTTGATTGATTTGATTGTCCTTGCTGAATACAACTATCAATTTAAAAAAATACTTATGTTTGAGTGGTATTGTACATTTAAAAAACTATTAAAATAGATTCACATTTTATTTAAATTGTCTAATAAAGACCAATGTGACCCTGGCTGTGAAAACCCAGCTAAAGTCATGTTTTGTGATTTACTGTTTTTTACATAAAATAATCCTTCATATGGTAAAGAGCATTCTGTGAAAATTTAACCTTGATATTTTTAAAATTGACTGAGTAAGACCATGTCAACATTGAAATCATAGTGAAATTAATGGTTGAAAGTGAACTTTGATGCTTGTCTCATAATTTTATTTTGAGACTTTAGTCTGGTTTTCACAGAGAGCGTCACAATTTCTTGTTTGTTTATCCTGTTTTTTATTTGTTTTTATTTATTCATTCATTTTTATCATGAAAATAATTGTCATAATATTATTATTATTATAAAAGTCTTTACTGTCATTTTTGATTAATTTGATTTGTTATTGATGAATAAAAGTATAATTTAAAAAATAAAAAAGAAATCATGGTAAAATTCTGAAAATCATAAAAATAAATATATTACAAATCTTAAAATATATTTGAATTTTTTTATAAGATATTTTTTTTGTTTATCCATTCAATTCTTATCATAAACATAATTTGTATAATATTATAATATTTCATTATATTAATTTCTTTAATAAAGCTGTTAATTTAGGTCAGAGAGGTTCTTCATTGTAAAGATCAAGTCTGCTTTTGCTCTTGTTCAGAGGTTCGAGGAAATTAAATGTGTCTGTTTACGAGCAGCAGCAGCAGGAAGGAGATTCTCCAGACGACACACACACACACACACACACACACACACACACATCTCAGCATCATCATTCCCCAGCACACAGCCGTTTGTCTGAAAGACGAGATTGAAGGACGAGAGACAGACGATTGATCCGCGCGCTCTTTCCCGTCTGAAACGGTCCTGTCCTGCGAGGGCTAATATTGGATTTAGACAGTATAAATCTGGTGCAGCGAAACGGTTGCACAGCATGTGTCATCAATCCTGTCCAAAGCACAGAGTAGCTGCTCGCAGCGAACACAGGAGCATGAAATATAGTGCTTGACAAAGAAGACACAATCCAGCCCGGAGCAGCAATACATCACAACAACAGTGTGTGCATGTACACCATCAACAAATGGCCCAGGCTCATTGGGGTCGTCCCTGCTGAGATGAGGAACCTTTGGTTCTGAGCGCACTGGTTCTGCTTTCTTCTAATGTGGTGGGATGACAGTTTTAATGACCCCACTGGGAACGCTGCCCGCTCATAAATACACACTAAACAGTGCAGCAATGCAACGGTTGCCTAGTAACCGCACAAGGATGCTGCCACGTGAAACGGACTTATAAACTCTGCCCACAAAACTGCACTCGCTCAGATTTAATGTTTTACACAAGAAACATCAAACATATCGCATCTTTGCATTAAATTATTTAGTATTCATTTCTTTCATCTACAGACTCTTACTGAACATGCCTACGTTTTAATTTTGCTTTATACTTTATATTTTAATATGGGAGGGACAATGAAACATTAACTGAACTTTAGTTTTTAAACATGTACTTTGGTTGAAATGAACATTAATGATGTAAAATCTACGTTTCACTTATATGATAAACTCTGATAAACTAGGGCAATTCAATTCAAGATTATTTGTATAGCGCTTTTTACGATACAATCGTTGCAAAGCAACTTCACAGGAAATTAAGTTTCTAAAATAGATTTATATTGTAGAAAGTCAATATAATTAACTTATGGCAAATGTTGGTTAATTCAGTATAATCGCTGATGGTTGGCTTCCTCCGAGGTCCTCTGAGGGGGTTGGCATCATCTCTTCTCAATTCTGTGCTAAATCTGGTGCATTTATGGATTATGAAATGGTTTGTCTCTCTCCGTAGGCCTGATGGCAGACGCTGGTCTCTGGCCTCTCTTCCTTCCTCTGGATATGGGACCAACACACCCAGCTCAACGGTACAGGACAAACTAACACTACACACTACACTACACTACAGGACAAACTAACACTAAACACTACACTACAGGACAAAACACTACACTACAAGATAAACTAACACATACACTACACTACACTACACTACAGGACAAAACACTACACTACAGGACAAACTAACACATACACTACACTACACTACAGGACAAAACACTACACTACAGGACAAACTAACACTACACACTACACTACACTACAGGACAAAACACTACACTACAGGACAAAACACTACACTACAGGACAAAACACTACACACTACAGGACAAAACACTACACTACAGGACAAACTAACACATACACCACACTACACTACAGGACAAAACACTACACTACAGGACAAACTAACACTACACACTACACTACACTACAGGACAAAACACTACACTACAGGACAAACTAACACAGGACAAACTACACTACACTACACTACACTATAGGACAAAACACTACACTACAGGACAAACTAACACATACACTACACTACAGACTACACACAGGACAAACTACACTACACTACACTACAGGACAAAACACTACACTACAGGACAAACTAACACTACACACACTACAGGACAAAACACTACACTACAGGACAAACTAACACTACACTACAGGACAAAACACTACACTACAGGACAAACTAACACTACACACTACACTACACTACAAAACACTACACTACAGGACAAAACACTACACTACAAAACACTACACTACAGGACAAACTAACACTACACACTACACTACAGGACAAAACACTACACTACAGGACAAACTAACACATACACTACACTACAGGACAAACTAACACTACACACTACACTACAGGACAAAACACTACACTACAGGACAAACTAACACTACACACTACACTACAGGACAAAACACTACACTACAGGACAAACTAACACATACACTACACTACACTACAGGACAAACTAACACTACACTACAAAACACTACACTACAGGACAAACTAACACTACACACTACACTACAGGACAAAACACTACACTACAGGAAAAAACAACACTACAACTACACTACACACTACACTACAGGACAAAACACTACACTACAGGACAAACTAACACAGGACAAACTACACTACACTACAGGACAAACTACACTACACTACAGGACAAAAACACTACACTACAACTAAACTACACATACACTACACTACACTACAGGACAAACTAACACATACACTACACTACACTACACTACAGGACAAAACACTACACTACAGGACAAAACACTACACTACAGGACAAACTAACACTACACACTACACTACAGGACAAAACACTACACTACAGGACAAACTAACACATACACTACACTACACTACAGGACAAAACACTACACTACAGGACAAACTAACACTACACACTACACTACACTACAGGACAAAACACTACACTACAGGACAAACTAACACTACACACTACACTACAGGACAAAACACTACACTACAGGACAAACTAACACTACACACTACACTACACTACACTACAGGACAAAACACTACACTACAGGACAAACTAACACATACACTCTTAGAAATAAAGAGCACTACAGTGATGCTACATTTTCGGACAAACTAACACTACACAAGAACTTCTTTCGCCACACATACAGGTGTTAAAGGTTCTTTATGGGAACATTTAGACAAAAGGTTCTTCTATGGCATTTTTTAAGAGTGTAGAGTGCTACTGCATTTATATTTTTGACTAAATAGCCACTTAAAGGTGCTGTTAGCCATTTTGCTAAAGTATTGCAGATACTATTATACTCCTTAGCATGGATATATTAAACAGAGATGAATCAAAATGTGTGAGAATTATGAATTTACAAAGAATCATAATGGGTAAAATTGTGAATAGAAAATACGCCTAATGGAAACGCATCACTTTAGCAAAAACTCCCATATATCGCAAAAAAAGGTTTTACGCTCGCATGAGGTGGTTTTTCAGGCAATTCGCAAAAGTGCAATGGAAACTTTTTTTTTGCATTTACAGGTCACATGGCGTATGTAAAAAGTCACATAATCATTATTCAATGTACTATAACCTTCAAGAAACACTTCATACGTGGTCGCTCTCGAATATAAGGGGCTTTCCCTGCCAATAATGCTTGAATAATTTACACTGCACATGTCTGCGTTGCAGAGTGGCTCTGTACGGCCACTGAAGCTGACACAAGCATCTTGTGTTTATTCCAGACACACCACACATGTTATGAAGCATCTCTCCTCGCTGCTTCTGTAAAGATACACTCTTACGCTTCCTTTGAATAAATATAGCCAAAATCCGTTGCCATGACTTATCGCGAGAGGCAAAGGTTAAGATTTAGTCGCAAAACATTGGTTAACGGAAACGGCGTAATTTTGAAATACTGTTTTATCGACATTTATAACATTTCGCCAAAGTTTTGCACAAATCTGTAATGGAAACGCACCTAATGTCAATAGCTGTGGATAAGCCAGTCTGTGCATCTGAGTGTTCGGTGATCAAATGCTTTTCATGGTTGAAGTAATGGTTTAACTGGTGGTTCTTGGGAAGAGTTGAGTTCATCTGTTTTTTCTCATAAACTCAAGTTGCTTTTGGCCTTTTATTGACTCTAGAGTGACATATATATGTGATTAAAGTCAAACTCATTCACTCATTAACATCGAGTAGGAGTGAAAATCATTGCCGCAGGCCTGTGTGTTTCATTTTACAATGCTCTTCACTCATTTGGGTCGGTGATCTAGTTTTATAAGTCCATCCTGGATTTACTGCACAAGACATGTGGAGCATACACAAATAAATGAAGTTAGACCGCTCTAGCGCATTATAAACCTCAGAAAATGCCTTTGGCTCTGTATGTTTCCTCATCACTTTATGTGTCAACACCAGGGTTATTATCATTAGCTACAACTAAAAACATTTAAAAATAAAAACATGAAATAAAATACAAATACTTAAATAACAAGCAAAATATTAAATTAGGCATTAAATCCTTAATATATATAATGTTGCTAATACATGTTGTATAATTAATAATATATGTACCTATAATTAATTGTAATTATTATTTGTATATTAGAAATACACAAATCAAATAAAATTTATTTTATTTCAGCTATTCACCAAGGCAACAGTTCTAAAATATTAAAGTACTACAAGAAGTCAAACTAAGTGAAGAAAATTCTTTAACTATATAGACATATTTATAATAATCTAATAAAAAAAGAAAAAATACAACAAAATTACTTAAACTAACTAAAATGAAAATAAAGTCTAATTTAAAATATTAACAAAAACTTGAATAGTTTTTACTAATTATACTAAAATAGCACTAATCAACATTGTCAGATTGATTGACTGAATAATACAAAATTATTATTATTATCAGATTTTCTAAATGTTTTCATAAATATAAAAACACAACTGTGAATCCATAATAAAAGTATATATTTCTAGTAGACGTAGCAATTTACATTATATTTCTGATTAAGTTACGAAGTACCAAGATAGGCAAGTTTTGGAGTCATAATTTTGATCAAATAAATCAATCTGTCAATGGCATTTCCTGATTTATTTGTGCAAATATTGTTATTTTCAAACCTACACTGGTAACACTGTGAGACATTGTTTTGTCCCATGTCTTAAAGTACAGACGTGTATCCTGTATGATGTTATTGTTTTGTCCCATGTCTTAAAGTACAGACGTGTATCCTGTATGATGTTATTGTGTTGTCCCATGTCTTAAAGTACAGACGTGTATCCTGTATGATGTTATTGTGTTGTCCCATGTCTTAAAGTACAGACGTGCATCCTGTATGATGTTATTGTGTTGTCCCATGTCTTGAAGTACAGACGTGTATCCTGTATGATGTTATTGTTTTGTCCCATGTCTTAAAGTACAGACGTGCATCCTGTATGATGTTATTGTTTTGTCCCATGTCTTAAAGTACAGACGTGTATCCTGTATGATGTTATTGTTTTGTCCCATGTCTTAAAGTACAGACGTGTATCCTGTATGATGTTATTGTTTTGTCCCATGTCTTAAAGTACAGACGTGCATCCTGTATGATGTTATTGTTTTGTCCCATGTCTTAAAGTACAGACGTGTATCCTGTATGATGTTATTGTTTTGTCCCATGTCTTAAAGTACAGACGTGTATCCTGTATGATGTTATTGTTTTGTCCCATGTCTTAAAGTACAGACGTGCATCCTGTATGATGTTATTGTGTTGTCCCATGTCTTAATGTTTTGTCCCATGTCTTAAAGTACAGACGTGCATCCTGTATGATGTTATTGTGTTGTCCCATGTCTTAAAGTACAGACGTGCATCCTGTATGATGTTATTGTTTTGTCCCATGTCTTAAAGTACAGACGTGCATCCTGTATGATGTTATTGTGTTGTCCCATGTCTTGAAGTACAGACGTGTATCCTGTATGATGTTACTGTTTTGTCCCATGTCTTAAAGTACAGACGTGCATCCTGTATGATGTTATTGTTTTGTCCCATGTCTTAAAGTACAGACGTGCATCCTGTATGATGTTATTGTTTTGTCCCATGTCTTAAAGTACAGACGTGCATCCTGTATGATGTTATTGTTTTGTCCCATGTCTTAAAGTACAGACGTGCATCCTGTATGATGTTATTGTTTTGTCCCATGTCTTAAAGTACAGACGTGCATCCTGTATGATGTTATTGTTTTGTCCCATGTCTTGAAGTACAGACGTGCATCCTGTATGATGTTATTGTTTTGTCCCATGTCTTAAAGTACAGACGTGCATCCTGTATGATGTTATTGTGTTGTCCCATGTCTTAAAGTACAGACGTGCATCCTGTATGATGTTATTGTGTTGTCCCATGTCTTAAAGTACAGACGTGTATCCTGTATGATGTTATTGTGTTGTCCCATGTCTTAAAGTACAGACGTGCATCCTGTATGATGTTATTGTTTTGTCCCATGTCTTGAAGTACAGACGTGCATCCTGTATGATGTTATTGTGTTGTCCCATGTCTTAAAGTACAGACGTGCATCCTGTATGATGTTATTGTTTTGTCCCATGTCTTAAAGTACAGACGTGCATCCTGTATGATGTTATTGTGTTGTCCCATGTCTTTACAGACGTGCATCCTGTATGATGTTATTGTTTTGTCCCATGTCTTAAAGTACAGACGTGCATCCTGTATGATGTTATTGTGTTGTCCCATGTCTTGAAGTACAGACGTGTATCCTGTATGATGTTATTGTTTTGTCCCATGTCTTAAAGTACAGACGTGCATCCTGTATGATGTTATTGTTTTGTCCCATGTCTTAAAGTACAGATCGTATGATGTTATTGTGTTGTCCCATGTCCTGTCCTGTATGATGTTATTGTTTTGTCCCATGTCTTAAAGTACAGACGTGCATCCTGTATGATGTTATTGTTTTGTCCCATGTCTTCAGACGTGTTGTATGATGTTATTGTCCCATGTCTTAAGTACAGACGTGCATCCTGTATGATGTTATTGTTTTGTCCCATGTCTTAAAGTACAGACGTGCATCCTGTATGATGTTATTGTTTTGTCCCATGTCTTAAAGTACAGACGTGCATCCTGTATGATGTTATTGTTTTGTCCCATGTCTTAAAGTACAGACGTGCATCCTGTATGATGTTATTGTTTTGTCCCATGTCTTAAAGTACAGACGTGCATCCTGTATGATGTTATTGTTTTGTCCCATGTCTTGAAGTACAGACGTGCATCCTGTATGATGTTACTGTGTTGTTTCTTTAGTCTTCCAGCTCGTCCCAGGAGCGGCTGCATCAGTTGCCGTTCCAGCCCACACTGGACGAGCTGCACTTCCTGTCCAAACACTTTGGCAGCGCTGAGAGCATCACTGACGACGACGGCCGGAGATCGCCGCACGTGCGGCCGCGCTCGCGGAGCCTGAGGTGCTCAATCACACACAAAGCACATCTCAAACAATTTATGCAAAATGGGACTTTTATGTTCCCCTCTCTGTTTCTCTCTGCAGTCCAGGGCGATCACCTTCCTGTTACGACAATGAGACTGTTATGCTGAACCATGTTTATAAGGAGCGGTTCCCAAAGGTAAACGAAACACAAACAAACACTTCAGACTAATATGTGACCCTGGACCACAAAACCAGTCGCTGGAGTATATTTGTAGCAATAGCCAACAATACATTGGAATTTATTTTTTATGCCAAAAATCATTAGGATATTAAGTAAAGATCATGTTCCATGAAGATCATTTTTACATTTCCTACTGTAAATATATCAAAACTTAATTTTTGATCAGTAATATGTATTGCTAAGAACTTCATTTGGACAACTTTAAAGGCAATTTTCTCAATATTTAGATTTTTTGCACCCTCAGATATTCATATAGCTGTGTCTCGGTCAAATATTGTCCGATCATAACAAACCATACATCAATGGAAAGATTATTTATTCAGCTTTCACACGATGTATTAATCTCAATTTAAAAAAATTGACCTTTATGACTGGTTTTGTGGTCCAGAGTCATTATATCATATTGCATCTGATATAATATCATTGTGATTGGATTGTTGCATTATTTTCTGGAAATTTTGACAAGCGTTAATTTTGAACTCTAGTTTGTCTCTTTAGCTCAGCTCATATGTGACCCTGGAGCACAAAACCAGTCTTAAGTCGCTGGGGTATATTTGTAGCAAAAGCCAAATATACATTGTATGGGTCAAAATGAAAAAAAAAAAAATTATGCCAAAAATCATTATGAAATTAAGTAAAGATCATGCTCCATGAAGATATTTTGTAAATGTTATACTGTAAATATATCAACTTAATTTTTGATTAGTAATATGCATTGCTATGAACTTCATTTGGACAACTTTAAAGGTGATTTTCTCAATATTTAGTTTTTTTTGCTCCCTCAGATTCCAGATTTTCAAATAGTTGTATCTCAGTCAAATATTGTCCGATCATAACAATGCTGTGTATCCCGTACCTTCAGGCCACGGCTCAGATGGAGGAGCGCTTGGCTGAGTTCATCGAGTCGTACTCGCCTGAGAACGTGCTGCCGCTGGCTGACGGGGTCCTCAGCTTCATCCACCACCAGATCGCAGAGCTGTCCCGAAACTGCCTGACCAAATCTCATGAAGGCGTCATCACCACCGTCTACTTCTACGAGCTGCAGGAAAACCTGGAGAAGCTGCTGCATGAAGTGAGCTTATGTGTGGGCTGGATATGAGGATGTGTGTTTCAGCTAATATACATTCATATTTCTGGATTATTAAATTGTTTTATTAGTTACATAATATTTAATTAGCTCAATGTTTGTTTGTTTGTGTAAATAAATCACCTAGTTAATATCTAGTTAAAGGATAATTTATAATAGATGTTTAATTACTTTGTTGTTGTTGTTGTTAAAATACCAGAAATTTCCAGAATATCTCTATATTGGTAAATGTTAAAATATTTTTCAGTTAAAATACTTTTCACATTTTCCTCAAAACTTTTCAAAAGAATATTTAAAATATATACATCATTATAATTCCACATCATCAGACATAGCAAAATTCACTTGAAGTTTCAATATTATGGAGGGCACATTTTTATGATTATTCAGATGTAAATAATTAAATATTGTAATGCTTATTTTAATATATAAACATTGAATAATTTAATAAATAAACATTAAAAAAATTGATGAGTTGACAACTGTATCCCTGCAAATGAAAATT
>CM049871.1:6985846-6988346 GCA_027474115.1 Schizopygopsis malacanthus | reverse complement strand
TGACCAGAGACCCTCTGGAAGGTGAGAGAGACGAACACCACTGAACGTCCTCACAGCGAGTGCGTTTGTCGTAGAAAAGGGAAATGTAGGTCATGCTGAGAGACATTGGTGAGATTATGGAGCAGGTTAAGGTGGCGCACAGACGGTGGAAAGTTTGTATTCCTGCCAAGAACGCAGGGAAATGTGTTCGCACCGCTGTGAACCTGGCAAGCAGCAGCCTGCTCTGAGTAATGGGGCGTTTTATACAAACATACACTTATCTCTCTCACTGCACAACTAAACACAACAAAACTCTTTTCAGGCAGAACATGCACCTGAATATCTTTGAATGTCTGTTTAGTTAAAGCTGAAGAATGTGTTTTCTCTTCTATCCCAGCTTAATTTACAGATACAGTGCTGCTTGAAAGTTTGTTAGAGTTTTCTATTTTTATGCATTAATATGACCCAAAACATAATCCGATTTTCATAAGTACTGAGAGTAGACAAAGATAACCGAATCAACCAAGTGAGAGAGAAATATTTTCTTTGTCATTTATTTATTGAGAAAAATGATCCAGTGTTATATATCTGTGCGTTGCAAAAGGATGTGAATCTTTGCTTTCAGTATCTGGTTTGCTGCAGTAACTGAAGGAGAAGTTTCTTGTAGAAGCTGATCAGTTCTGCACAATAACATGTAGCAGTTTTAGGGTGAATCCCAATTCTCTGTCTTACCCCTTTCCCTTTAGTTGTGCGCGTTCACGTGAGAGTAAGGGCTGTCCCAATTCTAGTTTTGATCGAGGGGCAGGGGTAAGGGTAAAGGGTAGATAGCCCTTAAAACCAAGCATTTTCGTGTGCTTACTTGAAACCAAGGGGTACCCAGAACACACCGCGGCCAGATCATCCAGAGAGTATTTTCAGCTTAAATAATTTATTTAAAATTACGACAGTCTTGTTTTGTGCTCTACACAGTCCTGTAACTTACATATATATTTGCAACCATGCTCTTAATTGAAACGTTTCTAAGAATCGCTATTTTTCCACGCTAACGTTACATTGCTGATTTGCACAACAGTCCCGTGTTTCTCTGACTAGAGAAAACATCACTAAAACCCACGCAATCGACAAACACACACTTTTAGACGGAGAGTTTGTGATCAAACACACACTTTTAGACGGAGAGTTTGTGATCAAACACACACTTTTAGACGGAGAGTTTGTGATCAAACACACACTTTTAGACGGAGAGTTTGTGATCAAACACACACTTTTAGACGGAGAGTTTGTGATCAAACACACACTTTTAGACGGAGAGTTTGTGATCAAACACACACTTTTAGACGGAGAGTTTGTGATCAACACTTGTCTCCTCTGGTGACGTAGCAGCAGCTAGCGACGATGTATGATGACGTAACAGTGACCAAGTGGCGTCTCATTTCATAGGGGTATGTTTTCACCCCTAGCGCTTACCACTCGGTTTCGAGGGACAAGGGCTAGGGGTAAGACGAAGGGGAAGGGGTAAGACAGAGAAATGGGATTCACCCTTAACCCATTCCTCAGTGCAGAACCACTTAACTCTGTGATGTTGGTGGGTTTCCTCCTATGAGCTGCTTGCTTAGGTCCTTCCACTACATGTTAATAGGATTAAGGTCTGGACTTTGACTCAGTCTTTCCAAAACCTTAACTCTGTTCTTTAACCATTCTTTGGTTGAATGATGTGTGTGCTTTGGTCTGTTGTCTTACTGCATGACCCACTTTCTCTTGAGACTCTGTTCTTAAACAGATGTCCTGATGCTTTCCTTTAGAATATGCTGGAATAACTCAGAATTCATTGTTGCATCAATGATGGCAGGCTGTCCTGGCCAAGATGCAGCGAAGCAGGCCCAAGCCATGATACTGCCACCACCATGTTGCACAGATGGGATACGATTCAGCGTGTTCTTTTCTCCCAACATAATAGCTTCTCATTTAAACCAATACATTCTATTTTGGTTTCATCCATCCATTAAACCTTTCTCCAGTAGTCCTCTGGCTTGTCCACATCATCTTTAGCAAGCAATCTTCTTTTTGGAGAACAGTGGCTTTCTTCCATGCACACCATGGTTACTCTGTGTTCTGCTGATGGTGGGTTCATGAACATTAGCCGAATGTGAGAAAGGCCTTTAGTTGCTTAGAAGTTACCCTGGGAACACTTGCAGCCTCGCAGACTATTACACGTTCTTTGGAACGATCTTCGTTGGTCGACCTCTTCTCGGGAAGGTCAACAGTGGTCTTGGATTTCCTCCATTTGTACACAATCTGTCTGACTGGTGGATTTGTGGAGTCCAAACTCTTTAGAGATGGTTTTGTAAACTTTTCTATCCTGATGAACAACATCAACTCTTTCTCCGAGGTCCTCATTAATCTCCTTTGTGCCATGATTCACTTCCATATACATGATCAGACTTTAATAGATCCCTGTTCTTTGAATAAAACCAGTCACGTACTGACATTTGACAGTCATTGCACTGAAAACACCTCTGCA
>CM049871.1:6928346-6980846 GCA_027474115.1 Schizopygopsis malacanthus | reverse complement strand
ATGCAGTTTTTCACCTGGAATTCTGCTGTTAAATAGAAGTATTTTAAAAATACGTTGAAATAATGCAGGCTGATGGGTTCAAATAAAGCATATATTATTTATTAACTAACACGTAGTTCACAATATGTCTGTAATGGTTTATAAGTTATCAATGGAAATAAATTCCCCTGTGGAGAAAATAGTGGGATTTTTACTTCGGGAAACCGACTGTTGCTCTCTATTACTAGGTGTGTAAAACAGATGATCTCATCTTGTCATCTATTTTTGAAACAAACGCTCACGGTTGTCTTTCACAGTCTGTTGATCACGTCGATGGGTCACATTAAGCTGACGGATTTTGGCCTGTCAAAGATGGGGCTCATGAATCTCACCACTAACCTGTACGAGGGACACATCGAGAAGGACGCCAGGGAGTTCCTGGACAAACAGGTAAGGAAACAGGCCAGTCATTTTGTGATCGGTTCACACAGCAGATGTAAACAGGATGGGATTGTCTCTCTGTCTCAGGTGTGTGGCACACCGGAGTATATCGCCCCGGAGGTCATTCTCAGGCAGGGCTATGGGAAACCAGTGGACTGGTGGGCTATGGGCATCATCCTATACGAATTCCTGGTGGGCTGCGTGCCGTTCTTCGGAGACACGCCTGAAGAGCTCTTTGGTCAGGTGATCACAGGTGAGTCTGAATCTTGAGGTGAATCCTGATCACACTTCATCATGTCCCAGCGCATCGGAGCGTCAAAACCACACCTGAGCTAATATTAGCAGCAGCGGTGTTGATGAGTGCAAAAGCAAACACATTCTTCTCCTCCAGAAACCTTTTCCAAAGTGCTCCATTTTTCTCACAAAGCTTTGTAATTGCATACACTGAAATGTGATGAAGAGCTTCAGTGTGTGTGTGTTTGTGTAGATGATATTGAGTGGCCTGTGGGAGACGAGGCACTGCCTAGTGAAGCTCAGAGCCTGATTTCTGCCCTGCTGCAAACCAACCCACTAGAGCGACTGGGCACAGGTACACATCCACCAGTTTCACACACTTATGCCATAGGTCAAGACAACATAAGTTCAGATCGGATGTTTTGACTTGAATAAATAATCTTGGTCTTACTGTGAACAATTCATCTGTGCAATCTATTTCTTTTCATTTATTTTCTTTTTTTATAGAATTTCATGTGTTTTTTGTTTTTAGTATTACTGATCAAAAGTCAGTAAGATTTTTTTAATGTCAAGGCTGCATTTATTTGACCAAAAATGCAGTAAGAACAGTAATATTGTGAAATATTATAAAAATAACTGTTTTCTGTTTGAATATATTTTAAAATGTAATTTATTTCTGTGATCAAAGCTGAACTTTCAGCATCATTACTGCAGTCTTCAGTGTCACATGATCTTCAGAAATCATTATAATATGCTGATTTGCTGATATGAACATTTCTTATTACTAATGCTGCAAACAGTTGTGTTTCTTAATATTTTTGTGGAACTGTGAAATTTTTTCAGAATACTTTAATGAATACAAAGAACCACATTTATTTGAAATAGAAATGTTTTGTAACATTATCAATGATTTTAGCGTAACTTTTGAACAGTAATATATCCTAAATAAAAGGTTATTTATTTATTTATTTTATTCTCAAATACTTAGTAGTGTATATTGTTTTTTATTTAAAAATATATATTCTGTCATCATTTACTCAGGCTCATGTTGTTCTATATGATGGTTTCTGTCACAAAATTAGCTGTTTTCTATGCAATTAAAATAAATGGAAATGTGTCAAGCTCCAAAACAACCTTTTTGAATGTAATGTAACTGCTGAAAATGTTTCCCGTCACAATAGATCTTAAGTCTAATTCGTGTTTGTATTTTCAGACATGATTCCATATTTAAATCCATGCAAAACCATGTATGACATTAGAAGACTAAAGTCACTAGGACAAAAGTTACAGTGTTTTTTATCTATATTCAACCCCAGTCCCTGTGTTTATTTTTTAACTGTATGGAAAAAGCAACGGTTTGTCTTATTAACATTTGTCATATTAGGATAGTTCTGGAAAAAGACAGCAGACAGGAGGGTAACCCAGTTTTTGCACCACAAAGCATGGCCACAACACCTTGCCTTACCAGGATTGTGTGTTTATCAGTTTGTCTATAAATGTACTTCTGTTTACTCTTGTTAACAGGAGGAGCGTTTGAAGTGAAGCAGCACTCGTTTTTCTCGGGATTGGACTGGAATGGTTTACTCCGACAGAAGGCCGAGTTCATCCCTCATCTAGAGTCCGAGGAGGACACCAGCTATTTCGACAGTGAGGACACTCACATTTGCGTTTGAGTCTGCCCTTGATCGCCATCTCTCGCTCATCTCGCTCCCTCTGTTTCAGCGCGGTCTGAGCGTTATCAGCACATCAACTCCTACGACGAGGACGACACCAACGACGATGAGCCAGTAGAGATAAGACAGTTCTCCTCCTGCTCGCCGCGCTTCAGCAAGGTCAGTCTGACACATGGCTGCATCCATATTTCATGCTTTCTTTCTCAGTAACACTCTCGAATGTGTAAACAGACACATTAACACTCATCCTTTTTATCTGTCTTTCTTTTATTTAATTTTCCATGGTCCATCAAGGTCACATTGCATCCTCTCATTCTTTTTGGGGGAGATTAGTCCTAGTTTTCACAGTTTTTACTTTAGTTTGTATTGACACAAACAAGAATGCATTTGTGACCCTGGAGCACAAAACCAGTCTTAAGTAGCACAGGTATATTTGTCAAAATTATCACTTTTTTTTATGACAAAAATTAGGATATTAAGTAAAGATCATGTTCCATGAAGATATTTTGTAAATTTCCTACCATAAATATATCAAAAAAATTTATAAGTAATATACATTGCTAAGAACTTCATTTGGAAAACTTAAAGACAATTTTCTCAAGTGTTTTTATTTTTTTGCTCCCTCAGATTCTAGATTTTCAAATAGTTGTATCTATATGCCAAATATTGTCATATCATAACATATTCAGCTTTCAGATTATGTATAAATCTCAATAAATAAAAATTACCCGTATGACTGATTTTGTGGTCCAGGGTCATATTTGTGCAATTGAAATGCTTAATTTGAAAGCCTATAGTTGCTGACATATATGTGACAACTAGCCCCAGTCTGTTCTGCACATATCCATTGAAAAGACTGTACCGGTTAAACAAACACCTTTGTTTCCTTCTTATCTCTTCTTCCAGCTCATATACTCCGTATAAATTTATTTTCCTGGAAATGACAGGAAACTTAATGTGTTTGTTTTGAACGTAGGTGATTCATTAAAAAAACACTTGCATGAAGCAGTGGCCGTCAGATAAGCGCACACTTGCACGCTTACATAATAAACATGCTCTGATCTTCTTCGGTGTGGATCTGCTCAAGACAATGCAACCCTTTTCAGGACCACTTGCTGAACAAAGACCTTGGATTATATAAACAAGACAAACGCAGTTATTATGCAAACAGCAAAATGACTGGATGAAAAACAACATTTCAACTGATTTCAAGCACTAAAATAACAAAAGAAACACCATAAAGCATCATATACATTATCGTTCAAATATTTGTCACTTTTTAAAAATGTTTTTGACATATACAGTAAAACAGTGATTTAAAAAAAATATTATTACAAATAAAATAAATGTTTTTGTTTTGTTTATAATTTTCAATATAATTTATTCCTGTGATGCAAAGCTGAATTTTAGCATAATTCATTCACTCTTCAGTGTCACATGATCCTTCAGAAAATGTTGATTTGCTGCTCAAGAAGCAATTCTTATGATTATCAATGTTGAAAACTGTTGTGCTGCTTAATATTTTAGTCCAAACGATACAAATTTCAGAATTTTTTTATTAATACAAAGTTAAAATGAACAGCATTTATTTGAAATAGGCATCTTTTGTAACATTATGAATGTCTTTACTGCCACTGTCAGCTTGAACCATAGTGTAAGTATTTCACATGACATGTGTGCAAAATTCAAAGACAAGGCTATTGTATGGCTTCAGAATGCTTATTTTGAAGATTATTGTTCAAAATAACCAGACTTTTACACCATATGCAAGGTGTAAACGAAGCATCCTTTGGCATTGCTCTTGTATAGGTGTATAGCAGCATGGAGCACCTGTCCCAGCTGGAGCCGAAGACCCCTGTAGTGACCCGTCGAGAGCACAAAGGTCGCCGCGATGACAAGATGGCCAAGCGGGAGAGTCTGGGAAGCTTCACTATGAGGGACAAGAGCTGGAGGACGGGCTCACCTGAGATGTACGTTTGAATATATGCGTATGTCACTGCATATGAAGATGCTTTATCAAAATTACAGTATTTCAACATTCCTCTCATTTTCTTTTTTATTTACACAGGAAGCGTCTATCATGCTCTGAGTCTCTGTATATGGAGGGAGATTGCAGTCCTCCGATGGGCGCCCGGCGCCGCTTTTCAGCCCTAATGGACACGCACCGGTTTGCCGCTCCTCAAGAGGGCAATGGAGAGCTCTCCGAAAAACAGGGTGCCGTTAAAGCCCCGGGATCATCGTTAGAGGGAGCCATTGCTCCACCATCGCCTAGTGCTAATGAACTGAGGAATGGTGGCGAATGAAGTGATGTCAGCCAGTAAAGGCCCAGGTGTGTTAAAAATGAATAGACTTTACAGGTGCATCTCAATAAATTAGAATATGGTGACATGCCAATCAGCTAATCAACTCAAAAAACAATGAATGTTTGTGGCTTACCCTCCTTGTGAAGGGTGTCAATGAAATTGTCTTCTGGACAAGACTGAAGTCAGATCAGCAGTCTTCCCCATGATTGTGTAGCTTTTAATTGTGAACCAAACTGAGAGACCATTTTGAAGCTCAGGAAACCTTTGCAGGTGTTTTGAATTGATTAACTGATTGGCATGTCACCATATTCTAATTTATTGAGATGATGTGAATTGGTGGGTTTTTGTTAAATGTGAGCCAAAATCATCACAATTATAAGAACCAAAGACTAAAACTACTTCAGTCTGTGTGCATTGAATTTATTTAATACACGAGTTTCACAATTTGAGTTGAATTACTGAAATAAATGAACTTTTCCACGACATTCTAATGCATTGAGATGCCCCTGTATATGTATAGACTAATTAGACTAAGTTTCTAATTAGAGATTTTTTTCTCTGTATATAAATTTGGCAGACAAGCCATTGAGACCAGGTGAGATATCAGCACCACAGGCCATACCATCTACAGTGGTCGGTAGGGACGTGGTCATGGGTGACGCTGTCGGACAGCGAGCGACCAAGGATCTGGTGCTTCGGCAAGCACGTCATCAGCAGCTGTCAAGCGATGGGGAGAAACGCAGCTCACGTCCCAGCAACAAGGTCATCAAATCTGCATCTGCCACTGCGTTGTCTGTCATCATACCTGGAGGTACAGTTCAGCCTTCATGAAAATAAAAAATGTCCCTCCAATTCTCATTACTGAAATGCAAAAAAAAAAATCTGATTAAAGGATTAGTTCACTTCTAGAATAAAAATGTCCTGATAATTCACTCACCCCCATGTCATCCGAGATGTTCATGTCTTTCTTTATTCAGCAGAAACTAAATTAAGGTTTTTGAGGAAAACATTTCAGGATTTTTCTCCATATAGTGGACTTCAATGGGGATCAATGGGTTGAAGGTCCAAATTGCAGTTCAAAAGGTTCTACAAGATTCCAGCCGAGGTATAAGGGTCTTATCTAGCCAAATGATTAGTCATTTTCTAAAACTAAAAATTATTTATATACTTTTCAACCACAAATGCTTGTCTTGCATAAGAATCAGAATAAGAATGAGCTTTATTGGCCAGGTATGTTTACACATACGAGGAATCTGTTATAGTGACAGAAGCTCCACAGTGCAACAGAATGACAGCAACAGGACACAGACAACAAAAGAACAATATACAAATAGGCAATGTACAAAATGGCAAAAACACAATATACAATACAGACAATTATGTGTGAGGTCTGACATGTGCAAATTTTTAAATAAGCGTCGACCAGACGGTAACAGTTCAAAGAGGGAGTCTGCTGGATGTGAGCGGTCCTTTTGCTCACTCTGGATAGGTACAGTTCTTGGAGAGTGGGGAGGGTTGTACCAATGATTCGCTCAGCAGTCCGGACTACCCTCCGTAGTCTTTTGAGGTCAGATTTGGTAGCTGAGCTGAACCAGACAGTATTGACATGCAGAGGACGGATTTAATGATGGCAGAGTAGAACTGTATCAACATCTCCTGTGGCAGGTTGAACTTCCTCGAAGCAGACTCGTCCCGCTTCAGGTCCTGAGAAATTGTGGTGCCCAGGAATCTGAATGACTCCACTGCAGTCACAGTGCTGTTCATGATGGTGGGTGGGGGAGAGCGGGGGGGTTTCTCTTGAAGTCCCCAATCATCTCCACTGTTTTGAGCGTGTTAAGCTCCAGGTTGTTAAGACTGCACCAGACAGCCAGCTCCTTAACCTCCTGTCTGTAAGCAGACTCGTCACTGTCCTGAATGAGGCCGATCAGTGTGGTGTCGTCTTTAAACTTCAGGAGCTTGACGGAGGTATTTAGATGTGCGGTCATTCGTGTACAGGGAGAAGAGCAGTGAGGAGAGAACACAGCCCTGAGGAGCTCCAGTCCTGATCGTGATTATAAGCACAGCAATGCGCGTCCACAACTTCACGCATTACGTTGGAAAAGTCACACACAGTTAGTTCTGCGTCTGTGTACTTTGGTTAAAAAAGGTAGGGTAGGGTAAAAAACTCCATCTCATTTTCTCCTCCAACTTCAACACCGCCCAACATCATTGTTTTACCTTTTTTTTTTTTTTTTAATAACTTTTGACTTTTTTTGCATGTTTGCTTTGTAAACACTGGGTCGGTACTTCCGCCAACATCATGCATGCATGATTACGTAATGCGTGAGGTCGAATTAGTGAAGGACGAGCATTTGCGGTTAAAAGGTATATGAATATTACTTTTTTGTAGAAAATGACAGATTGTTTCGCTAGATAAGACCCTTATTCCTCTGTTCGGATCACATAGAGCCCTTTGAAGCTGCATTGAAACTGCAATTTGGACCTTCAACCTGTTGGCTCCCATTGAAGTCCACTTTATGGAGAAAAATCCTGAAAAGATTTCCTCAAAAATCTTAATTTCATTTCGACCGAAGAAAGAAAGACATAAATATTTTGGATGAAATGGGGGTAAGTAAATTATCAGGAATTTTTATTCTGGAAGTGAACTAATCCTTTAATTTGCTTAATTGCTATACAAATAATGCCAAGTGCAGAAAAAATGATAATATATTGATTATTGACTTATCAATATCTAGTTGAGCAGCACAGTAGCTCTCCACTGGCAAGTCCAATGTCCCCACGCTCTCTCTCGTCCAACCCCTCATCGCGAGACTCCTCTCCCAGCCGTGATTACTGCCCTGCAGTAACAGTTCTTCGTTCACCAATTACCATCCACCGCTCTGGCAAAAAGTATGGGTTCACTCTCCGTGCCATTCGGGTCTACATGGGAGACACTGACGTCTACAGTGTGCACCACATAGTCTGGGTGAGACAGCAACACAGCATAAGAAAAGTTGATTGAGTATGAAACAGTTATGCAGCAATAGTTTTATTGAAGCTTTGTTTGGTTAATTAGTATTTCTGTCCTTAACCAATCACAGCATGTGGAGGACGGAGGCCCTGCTCAGGAGGCGGGACTATGTGCTGGTGACCTCATCACTCATGTCAATGGTGAATCTGTGCATGGATTGGTCCATACCGAGGTGGTAGAACTTATACTTAAGGTGAGACGTAAGATGTTCTCATCAGCAAGGCAAAAATTGTACTGTAAGATTTACCGCATAGAGAAGAAGTAACACACCTCTCCTCAGGAATCCATATGATCTGAGATGATAAATGTTCAAACAGTTCTATGTGTTTCTTTGCTTTTTCTTTGTTCAGAGTGGAAACAAGGTGACTGTGACCACAACTCCTTTTGAGAACACATCCATTAAAGTAGGACCAGCACGCAAGTCCAGTTACAAGTCCAAGATGGCTAGACGCAGTAAGAGAACGGTCAAAGAGGGACAAGAAAGGTACAATGTGCTTCCAGTTGTGAAGACTCCGTGTAAAGAATATATTTTTTCTTACCCCATCGGTTTCTCTCTTTTTCTTAAACGATCATTTACAGTAAGAGGCGTGGGTCTTTGTTCCGCAAAATAACTAAGCAATCCAACCTGCTGCACACAAGCCGTAGCCTGTCATCTCTGAACCGGTCCCTGTCGTCCGGCGATAGTCTTCCTGGCTCTCCGACACACAGCCTGTCCGGTCACCCCCCTACCCAAAGCTACCGCTCAACCCCTGAATCATCCCACCTTGGTGAGTAAATCAAAGCATATTTTGTGATATAAAAAGTAAAACCAACAACTAAAAATTTGAATGGACACATTAATTGATATTCTTGACCCAGGTGCCTCCTCCCAGAGCAGTTCTCCTGCCTCCAGTACCCCAAATTCCCCCGCAACAACCCAGCATATGAGACCAAGCTCCCTGCACGGACTTTCCCCCAAACTACACCGCCAATACCGTTCAGCCCGCTGTAAATCAGCGGGTAACATTCCTTTGTCTCCATTGGCTCATACACCATCCCCAACTCAGTCCTCACCACCTCCTTTGCCTGGGCACACAGTCGGAAGCTCCAACAGCACCCAAACGTTTCCTACCAAACTACACTCGTCCCCACCAATCATAAGGCCACGACCCAAGAGTGCCGAGCCACCCAGATCACCGCTACTCAAAAGAGTGCAGTCAGCAGAGAAACTTGTGTCACCACTTTCATCTTCATCCGAGAAGAAAGGTGGGATCGGGGTGATGAGGAAGCACAGTTTGGAGGTCGGCCATTCGGATTATCGTAAGGATGGTTTCTACTGTGAGCTTGGCCTCCAGAGCTTGGTGGAAATTGAGGGTGAGAATCTGGCATCTGCTCCAACAACTTCTCCTTCACCAACCCAATCGACCCCATCACCGCCTGAAATGGGCGTGTTTAAGCCAGTAAGGAAGCTTGGCAGGCAGGAGTCACCTTTGAGTAGAGATGCTTTGCTTGCCGGAAGAGAAAGGGATCGTGACAAGGAGAGGATTGGTGAACCAAGTCATGCTAGTGAGCCTAAACCAGGGGCAATCAAAGAAACACTCCCTCCTGGTGGCATTACTCCACCTGGAAGTAAGAAATCTCCAAGTGTTGAAGTATCTCCTTCCACTCTACAGGAAAGTTGCCTAGCCAAGCCTCAGACTTGGCAGCCTCCATTGACCAAGTCTTCTCCGGTAGCATCAGAGTCCAAGCCTAGTGTAGTCAACTCCATTCCATCTCCCCTTACCACAGCTTCTTCCCCATCTGCCAAAATAACAGATCCAAGTTTCATCAAGGACGCGGGAAAGGATGAGCAAGGAAGTCTTACAAAAGTTGCCCAAAGCCAGACAATAGGTACCACTAAGCCTTCATGCTCTGTAAGTGCATCAGGTGTTATCAGCAAAGACTTGTCAGAGAAGGAAGGGGGAAAGGATACTGGGAAGAAAGAGGTGAAACTAGAATTTGGGAAGACTTCAGTTTCAGTCAAGCCAAGTATGCCATGCAATGGGACAACAAGCACAGAGGTAACCAAAGCAAGTAAGGGACCAGGTGATGGAGAGGGTCTCAAAAAGAGTGCATTAGATTCCCATACCAGAACTTTAGATGTCAGGGCGAGGACTGCTCTATCCAAAGGGGTTGTCCCATCTTACCCACTCCAGGCGCAGTGTTCTGCTTTCGGAAAACTTAGGCAGGACAAGGGCTTATCTCCGGTCAGCTGCTACCGGGGAACATTGGATTGGGAGGACAAATGTCTCTTGGAGGTTGTTGAGGAACACTCTCCATCTCCCACTCCTTCTCCAACTGGAGTGCCTCCTGATCTGCCCAAAACTCAATTTCAGTCTTCAATTGAGAAATCGGGTTCGGCTACACAGTTGACAAGCACAGTGAAATCTGTAGGGCCTGTTAAAGGTGGAACTCAGGAGGGGCCCAAGGCTAAAGATACCACCAAATCGTTGGAGGTCACCCAGGCATGTCCACCAGGAAGACCTGATCCTGCTTCTGGGAGTAGACCAACTTCTAAATGAGTCGGTCAGAGTCCTACTAGCACCTCCCCGCAGGTGAAGACTGTCATTACTCCTAAGAACGGCTCTTGATCGTGTGCTAGTTGGAAAAAGAATTGCCTTTATTGAGGGTTAAGCGGAATTCAATGTTTTCAAGCACTTAGAAATTTAGGGATATGCCAGCCAGAGAAAAAAATGTCTAAATCATATTACGCTGAACAAAGGACAACAACTCCAAAGTTATTTTAAAGGCTGTTATTTATTGTACACGCAGAGCTGCATCAGAAAAAAAGAGTATAGATGTATTATATTAGAAAGTGTGTTGGGTGTTTGTGTGTGCGAGGTGAATGGGTGCATGTTTCGTGGTGCTTGTGCTTCAAGGTGAAATATCGATAAGTGCAAAGTGCTTTAACAGATCAAACAATGCTGAATACTGTGAACACCAACAATGTTCCTACTTTTCTAAGGTGACCAACCAAATAATTTCCTTAAACATAAAAACTGAAAAGAATTTGCTCAAGGTAACAGCTTATCAAGTTTTTGGCATAGACAGAACATAATCAAGGACACATTGCTTCCATTGCTGTATATTTTTAGCTTGTTACATGATTCAGGAATTTCTAATCAGGTTTAGCATATCTATTAATAGTTAGCGCACACTGCTTCAGCCATGAGGAGAATGTCGGCACCAATAGCCTTGTAGGCAGCGCACCGACATGTATCGCCATTGCGCTTCGGGTGTCCCGAGTTTGAATCCCAGCTCGCGAACCTTTCCCGACTACCCCCTCCCACTTGCTGTCCACTTACTTTCCTATCAAAATAAAAGGCATACAATTGCCAAAAATTAAGCCATGAGGCTAAACCAATGATTCATTAAAATTCCATCTTAACCAAATTTCTCATCATACTGAATTAAGACTGTCTAAACTGTTGACATTTTGTTGATCGCTGCCTTCGGAGGTAAATATCATAGGCCTTTTATGCCCTGCAGTGTCTACTTTTGAATGGGGATAATTTACATTTGTTAAATTACCAATAAAATCTAATTTTGCTATTAATTCTCAAATCAAACCATCTAAACTAAAGAGATAATGCTGGTCCTCCAAGACAACCATTGATCTTACCATATATGGTAAGAAGACAGTTCCTTAGTATGCATTGGCAAGCAGGCGCCTCTATGTTTGCATACTTGCCAAGAGTATGTTTCTAGCCTAACAGTGTCTCTGTAATACGTTTACAGGCAGATTTGATTCATACTCACAAGTAGGTCAGTGTTATCCACAGCTCTTGACACAGACTGGTGCATCTTTACTCTCTTCTGTGCTACTGAATTCTCCTTAAAAGTGATCGTTGACCTCACTGTGACTCATATTCGCTACCTGAATAATAGTTCTTCAACCATGGGGGTTTGCAATAGCAAGGGGTCAAGGTGTGGCTGGATAGCATGCCCCTGGTTAGCTCCTGCTGGTGGATGTCATAACACCATCTGGCTGCAAAGAGAGCATTGAATGCTTTTTAAAAGTAGCTGTCTTGAAATTTATGCTAATGGTTTTTGAAAATCAGTAACATGAGAGAAGTGGTTAAGATGTTTCGAACATCTTTGCATTTTGCAATGGAGTAGTGACTATAAAAATGTGAGATCATAAACTTAAAACTTTAAGTGCTAAATGCATATCAACAATTTTAGATGGCATCCTTCATGAGCATCGTCGTAACACAGGTCTTGATTACAGAGATTGATGGATCAGCACATTTATGATGATTGTTGGAATCTGCAGAGTGAAGGAGGACTGTATGGTAAATATATTCTATAGTTACTCAAGCATCAGTAAATGTCACTGTTGTCATGACAACTCAGAGCCGGTGTAGCCTGCCGTCTGTTGGCGTTTCTTTGTGTGATCTGAATGTTGTTCACTAACATGCAATGAAAATATCACTAACATTTGTTTCTAAAGTAACTCTGTTTTCACTTAGGTATGTGCAAAACAAATAGGAATGCGATTGATGCTTTTTAGCAGCGTTTGTTCTTTTGCCATTTCCAATGAAACATCACTAGGAACGGTTGTGAAGATGAACAGTGGTTTTACTACAGTAACCATAGTTTATCTATCTTATTAGTAGTAAAACATAGTAAAGAAATGGCATAAAACAGTAATAAACTAAATATTATAAATTGTACTTGTATCAGTATTATCAAGTTAATAATTATGTAAGCAAATAAAAAAATGACTGAAAAGGTTTGTGCTTTCAAAAGACTCACAAAACTACACATCTTAAAGACATTTTCAGTCATTTGTCAGATTTCAACACTTTATTTTGTGAACACTTTTTTTCGTCATTTAAATTCATTGATTTATGAATGCTGTGTATAAGCATATTGCATAAATATGCATATGAGCATATTGCTAAATATAATACAAATATATATCTTGATCACAGTGTTCCTGTGGCTCAGTGGTAGAGCATTGCGTTAGCAGCGCAAAGGTTGTGGGTTCGATTCCCAGGGAACACGTACTGACAAAAAAAAATAAAAATGTATAACCTGAATCGCACTGTAAGTCGCTTTGGATAAAATCGTCTGCTAAATGCATAAATGTAAATGATGACTGATTTGAGGCGTGGCAGGAATAGATGGAGTTATGCTGCCATCTGATGGCTAACAGGACCACTGTCACTATATTCACATGATAATAGGAGTTGCAATCAGTGACAAGACCAAGAGTGCTTTATGTTTTAAGTTTTTCATAGTACAGTACAGAGGTATTGCTTTACTGTAGCATGATGATACCTTTGGATAGACATTTAGATATCTATTAGTCCTTCCGTAAATGTATTCGGACACTGTTTATCTCTCAAGCAGCTCTGTCATCTGAAATGTATTTTGCGGTCTCATATATGGTTCCAGTGTTAGTGAGATTTCTATTATTTCTATCTATTAAAAACATTTATTTATTGTAGTATACAGAAACTCAACGGAGTATATCAGAGAGTTATTTGGATGTATCAGTGAAATGGAGAAGTGATGACAACATATGCACAAAATAATGTAAAGATTTTGGGGGAATGTGTTAATGTATCTGATGTTATGTTTGTTGCATATCATTTTCTTTTTTTGTCGTTTCATAATTGCCATTCTCGTCATATTCGGCACTTTTCCGTGCATGAACTCTCAGTTGTGGTTAAAGGCAACTAACACTTCACTGGCCTGATTGTTTCCACTTTAGATCATGTGACTGTTACAGCTGATCGAATATGAGACTAATGTTTTATAATGTTCACTTAATCTGTACTGTAAAGCCCTGTGTCTTATTCGATTCTGAATTGATTTACACTGCAGTGTGAACTGAAAAACAAGAATCCACACATAGTAAAAGTATGCTGTCCACTATCAGAATATATTCTTATGTGTTTGTGTTTATGTGGCCGTATTTGCGAATATTTCAGTTTTTTATGTAATTTCCTATAAAATGTGATTTTTTGAGAATGCACTTTATTTCATGTAATTTTTTATACGTTTGTTCTTGTTTTATCAAACTGTCCAAAATTGTGTACAATACTGTACATGATGGTAAATAAAGACATGAAGATATTCCGTTCTAATGTGAATGTCCTATGGGAGAAATGAAGAGTACAGTCTTGTATCACCTATTATGTGGCATTTTGGATATGAATTTGTTAATTTATTCTATTTATTTGGCTTTGTATATCACTTTTACTTACAGCAAATGTCAATCGATCCATTAACTGAGGTGCAGTGTGTGTGGTCAATTAATAAAGAGATATTGTATAAAATTACATCCGTGCCTTTTGTTTGCTTAATAACCTCGAACTGAAAAGTGAATCAAGACAAACTTTGAATATTGACCCTCCTTGTCTGTAAGTTTGAGTTGCAAGGGTTTTTACTTTTTGCCTGTTTGCTAAAGTATTGCTAGATTCTTTGGTCAAGTCAACATAGTTATAGACTTTTGTTCACAGAGCTTTTGACCTCTTTTATCACATTTATGGATTATTAACAGTCCTCAGACCTTTTGTTAATACAAGAACTAGCTTAATACTGTTATCATGATCACAATAATGATGATTTTAATGCTCTGCGAGCAGAATTTACTCAATTGCAAACAAAGCACAACACTACCATGACCTTGTACTGATTTATACTAGTAATTGTGAATGCTTAACACAGCTTTTTTTCTACGAACTGCAAGGTGCGTAACCAAATAAATACCATAATAATTTATTTTCAGATTATCGTTTAATTTATAATTCATCTTGTATGTACATATTTGATAAATTAATTAAATAAATACATTTATAATTAATTGACTTCAGTTTCTCGTACGTGTAGATCGTCCAATCATCAAACGGCAACGGTCAAACCTGACCAATCACGTCACTCGGTGAGCGGGTCGAGGGTGTGTATCCACAATGACAACAGGAAGTGGCTGCATACAGGTTTAATCTCTCGCTGTTTTATACACTATTCGTCTCAGCTGACAGTTCGAGAACCGCGTAAGATTGCAAAGACGCATAAACTCATGACTACGTTACAGCTTTAATCGATACTCGCCTCGATGACGGCGCCTGAGGAGGCCTGAGCTCGGTTTCACACAACGGTCGTCCTTGCCAGACATCCAGAGCAGCTCGACACTAGACATCGCTATTTATTTGAGAAGTAACGCTAGGAAGATATCCGGAACATCAAACATGTCGGGTCTAACGTGAAGGTAACGCCTCTAGCTGGCTAAAATGACTTTTGAAGTGCACTAGTATCTGGTTACATGATACGTCTTTATACGAACGTTACATTACGTTGCTAAAATATAGGCTGCCTTATAGCGATTCACAGTGAATTGGGTATTTTTAGGGCATTCAAAGCTGTATCATGACTAAAAGAAGGCGATTGCTCTGTTCAGAAATGAATGGCTTATTAGCAATGATATTATTTCACATTTAGCCACAATGTGACAGTAAAATGTTTTCCTCTTAGGCTGTGTTCAAAATGTCATACTAGTATACTAGTATTATTGGCAATATGCACCTTTTACCTTATTTCTACAATGGCATGTCACGTGACCTCAAGAAGTTGCATGTTGAATTGAGCGAGTGCAGTCTAGTTATTATTTTGTAAATAAAAGATGTTTAATTACAGTTTTTTCCTCCAATTTAGTGTAAAATGTTTTACATTTTGGCAGTCAAAATCGATTGTTGTTCATAGTAGGACGTGACAGGAGCGCACTGCATTGTGGGAAACACTTTTTGACAAATGAAATGAGTATTTTGTGCAAACAGAAAATTCCCACACTATTATCATGCCATTAATCTGGTATAAATGTAGTATTGTAGTATGCTATTCTGAAAGAAGCCATTGTGATTAACCTGGGTGTTCAGTTTTTCTGCTGAGCACTCATTGGTCACATGGTCTAAAATCCACAAGTATCCACTTTCACTGAGCAGCCTAGTGTACAAGAATGAACTGGACATTTTTCAGCTTTTGCATGATTGAGAAATGATTTCGCCTCATCGTAAACTGGTCTCATTTCCCTTCTATTGACTGTAAGCTCAAATTTCCTTGAGATGATACGGAAGAGGGAAGTCTGAATAGTCTCTCTGTAATGTGTGCTTGAACTCTTGTCACACCTGTCCTCAGTCAGGGCTCATGTGACAGGCTGGTTTCTCACACACTGCTTGTTTGTTTGCGTAACACACAGGTGGAAAGTTTTCTACATTGAAAGGTGTGGATTATTATGTCACGTTACTGTGAGCAGTCCTAATTAAAGTAGGTGACTTCTTTGATGCTTTGCTTCTACAGAAAGTACCATAATATTATTATGGATCATGGTAAATTAATAATTTAAATATTTTTATATGTATGTATATATGTAATGTAATATTATTAATGTTTTTTTAAATAAATTAATCATTTTATTCAGCAAGAACACATTAAATGTATCAAAAGTGACAGTAAAGACATTTACAATGTTACAAAATATTTCAGTTTCAAATAAAAGCTGTTCTTTTGAATCTTCTCTTCATCGAATCATCAATCCTGGAAAAATGTATCACAGTTTCTAAAAAACAGTAACTTATTTCAATTTTGATAAGAATTCAAAATGTTTCTTGCGCACCAATTTCAGCTTTTCCATTACAGAAATACATTACTAGGGCTTCGCTCGACGGAGGATGTTTCTGGACGACTAGTAGTCGATTATTTGAAGCATTAGTTTACTAATCGCACGTTTGTTAATAAACCATTTAAATCATTATAATGAGCCTTTAATTTAATTTAAGTGCTCATGAACACGCATAAAGCTTGCTAAAGCGTTAAGCGTTAAAGCGCAGAAGTAATGATTATGAATATGTCAGGGGAAAACTGTACATTAACATTTAAATATTTTGATAAACTAGTGCTTTCTTTGTTTTCAGCTTCAGAGATGAAGTCGGCGACACTGACTCGTCATCTCTGTGTGCATGTTTCGTACAGATTACATAAAAAAAATTGTTTTCCATTTGAATTGATTCATTTTAAAGTAGTCATTTCACTCTCTATAGATATATTTTTAATGTCTGTAAGGCAAAGATATACAGTTCACATGACCGAGACATCCCGTTTGCTTTCATTATTTTACAAAAGAGTGGTATTGTGAGTGCACACTAATAAATGTAGAGTCTTTACAGTTTTGAAATATGTATTACTCTTATCTGTAAGACCAAACACGAGGGAGTATTTTCAGAGCAAGCGAGAATCTGTCCTGCAGTGAGCTACTGATCAGCTCACACATACTTAAATAGCACACATTTCTCTATCACATTAGATTGAGCGGCCATGTAAAGTTGCTAATACTTGCGTAGTTCAGATGATAAGTCATATTTGATGTCGATGAATGATAGCGAGCGTTTGGATGTCCTGCCCGATGTACTGTATTACCAAAGACTTCGCCTGTGGATTTGTATTTTATGTGACTGATCAAATGTTGGTCGACTAACGATTAGTCATCTATTAGGGAGCAGCCCTATAAATTAAATGTTTTAAATATTCAAATAGACAAGTGTTGTTTGAAATTGTGATCATATTTCACAATATTACAGTATTTTTGTAGCCTTAGTGAGCAAAAGGAGATTTATTTTAAACATTTTTTTTCCAAAACCCACCCCAAATCTGTATCGATTCGATTGTGATATAAGCTGTTAAATAATTCATAAATTGCTTTGTTTGAGTCAATCTCTAAAATGATTATAAAAATCCTTATTTAGTAATCTGACACTTTACAATAAGGTTCATTAGTTAACAACATTAGTAAACGTGAACTAAGAATGAACAATACTTCTACAGCATTCATTAATCTTAATTTTAGCATTTATTAATGCATTATTAAAATCACACGTTGTGTTTGTTAACATTAGTTAACGCTCTGTGAACTAACAATGAACAACTCTATTTTTATTACCTAACGTTAATAAAGATAAATAAATAGTGTAATAAATGCATTGTTCATTGTTTGTTCATGTTAGTTAATACTAATGTTAACCAATGACACCTTATTGTAAAGTGTTAATAAATTGTTGATCAAAAGGTGCTGGGATCCTGTACATTATACTCAGTTATACATCAGAGAATACCATAGTATTCCCATGATACAAGAAAAATCAATCAATCAATCAAAATTAAGCTACTAGTTAATTTAGGCTTCAGTACTTTAAAATGTCCAAATAAAAAAACTAATATTAATGACATTTTTATTGTTGCTGTGTTATTAAATTAATCTTTTTAAATATTACCTTTAAGCGAGCATGCTGTGAGATGATCACAAAGGTCATCTAAATTAAGAAATGAGCATGCACAATAAATAAATATTAATAAATAATAAACAAATCTCCAATAATAACTAATATGGTAGCAGCATTTTAAGCATCTCCAGTATCTAACCTGTTTTCTCAATATAACTTCACCGTGACGATGAACAAGCATTATTAATTATGCAAATGTGGGTGTCGCATGTTAATGCTTCAGTTCCTCATGCCAGAAATCTGATTTCATTTTCAGAACAAGACATTTTTGCAGCTCGTATGCTTTTTTTGGACTGAAGAAGGGTTTGAGTTCTGAGAATCACGGTGTGTTGTCATAGCGCAGCTGTTTTAGCAAGAAATTAAGGAAGCTCTTTCTGTTTCTCTGTTTCAGGCTGAAGTTCTTCTCTAATGCTGTTGTATTCAGCCTGAACCATGAACTCGGTGTCTCCCAGTGGCGTTCAGTACATAGTGGGCGGCGGCGCTAATGAGGACAAGCCCTCAACGCAGCCCAGACACCACAACGGCCACGGCTCAGCGCCTGACAGCCTCAGAGAAAGCTCTGGAGAACCCGATGAAGTGGATCGCCTGAAAGCCAAGTTCATGTCCGCGTGGAACAACGTCAAATATGGTTGGTTTTCATGCATTTGTTACGGTTTGCGAACTGGTTTGCATGACTGACACAAACAGTTAGTTCCTTTTTTCCCAGGCTATTTTTGAAGTCAGATGTAGAAGCACATGTTCAAAAATGACCACAGCAAATATCACTGACGTTCCTCTCTTAATTTTCCCAGGCTGGACCGTTAAATCTAAAACTACCTTCAACAAGACCTCCTCTCTGATCCTCCTGGGTCAGTCCTATCTGTTCAATAGTGAAGGTGAGTCATGTGATCTGCCTGAGAGCTGCCATTGGTTAACTCTACTTAACCTTTGAATGCCTCACTTATAGTCTCTGCAGAGAATAAATCATATCCTTTAATGAGCCGAAAAGAACGCACGTCACACCTCTGTTCATCAATTTGCACTGGCTACCAATAGCTGCTCAATGCATTAAATTCAAGGCATTAATGTTTGGCTACAGAACCACCTCTGGCTCTGCACCCCTTTACCTAAATTCATTACTTCAGACGTATGTGCCCTCTAGAAGCTTGCGTTCTGCAAGTGAACGACGCATTACTGTACCATCCCAAAGAGACACAAAATCCCTTTCACAGACTTTTTCATTAACTGTTCCCATCTGGTGAATGACCTCGAACTCAATCCCAGCAGCGGAGTCCTTCCCCATCTTCAAGAAACGGCTAAAAACACATCTCTGCCATCTTTATTTGACCCTCTAAATCTAGCACTCTCTATTTTTTATTTGATCTAATTTTTCTTCTTTTTTATAAAAAAAAACACACATTTGACCCTCTATCAATTGCATATTTATTCTCTAACTGCTAGCTTTTCTTGTAAAACTAACACTAAGTAAAATTTTTCTATATTTTACATACTAGTTTTCTGAAAAAAAAAAAACATCCTTCCTACGTGTACTGCGTTAGGCTAACCAGGACTTGTAATAGCACTTGCATGTTGTTGCTCTTTTGTTGGTTTTGATTGCTTCTATAATGTCCTCATTTGTAAGTCGCTTTGGATAAAAGCGTCTGCTAAATGACTAAATAATTTTTATTTTATTTTTAAATATCCAAATGTTGTATTTTTGGCGCCTCATTCCCAGATGAGGTGGATGGTTTCCGGCAGGCGTTCGTGTCGTGCGTGTGGCTGACCTACAGGAGGGAGTTTCCTCCGCTGGAGGGATCCAGCCTGACCACAGACTGCGGCTGGGGCTGCATGCTGCGCAGCGGACAGATGCTGCTGGCGCAGGGGTTACTGCTGCACCTCATGCCTCCAGGTCTGATCTACTGTCCCATTTAAACCTAACCTAAATCCTTACTCAAAAAACCATTACTTGTATTCAATATAAATAGTCACAATAAACAATGATATTTAAAAGGGTTTCTGTGGGTCTTAAAAAGTCTTAATTCACCCTTCCACAAATTAGGGCCTTAAAAATGTCTTAAATCAGAGCAAAAAGTTGTGGCGGTAAATATTGCATGCACCGCAAAAATGCTTTTCTTCTTCAGTATTGTTGTCTTGTTTTCTAGTTCAAATATCCAAACATCTTTAAATCAAGAAACATTTACTGGAGAAGTATTATAAAGATATCAAGTCCTGTTTTCTGATAAATTAAGACAATTAACTGATTTTACACTTTAGGTAATAAATATAGGTCAATGAGTTTTGAATTTAGCTTTGACCTAAGTTGACCCTATATTTGTTTTAATCATAAACTTAAAATGTATCTATTTTTTAGAAGACAAGACTTTTATCATTTTGCATCTCAAGTAATTTTATCTTGATTTAATAATGATTCGTTTTTTTGGGGGGGGGGGGGGGGTTGTAAAATGACTTAATGGAGATTAGGAGGAAGTTGCATTTGGAAACTTTTAAGTGTTGCTAACACAACTCATTATCTTTCTCCCTAGACATTTACATTTAGTGAACATATTTCACTTTATTCCTTACATTTTCTTTACTTGGTCTATTAAAAAGGCCTTATAAGAAGTCTTAAATCCACCTTTATAAAACTTGCAGAAACCCTTAGTTAAGTAATATAATCCATCAATGCATTAATATATGTACTATCATTCAAACATTTGGAGTCCGTGAAGATTTGTTTAATGTTTTTTCAAGAAGTCTCTTATGCTCTCCTATGCTGCATTTATTTGTTTAAAAATACAGTAAAAACATAATATTGTTAAATATAGTATAATAATATTAACTAACCGTTTTAATGTGTTTCTAACATAATGTAATGTATTCCTGAGATCATTACTCCAGTCTTCAGTGTCACATGATCCTTCAGAAATCAATTTGCTGATTTGCTGCTCAAGAAACATTTCTGATTATTATCAATGTTGAAAACAGTTCATGTTTTGATTCTTTGAGGATTCTAAAAGTTCAGATATCAGAAATCTTTTGTAACATTGTAAAAGCCTGTACTGTTACTTTTGATAAATTGAATGTATGCTTGCAGAATATAAGTATTTATTTTATTTGTTTTACTACTTTTACACAGTAGTGTGCTTCTCTTCTACAGACTCATGCTGTCTTCTGCTCTCTGTTTCTCAGGCTGGAGGTGGGAGGATTGTCATCTGCTGACAGATGTTGATTTTGAGTTGCTAAAGCCTCGCTCACCGTCCCGTCCAGCTGGCATGTCTCTTCCATCTTTCAGTTCTTCTTGGACCAGCCCCATTTCCCAGAGAGAGCTGAGCCCTGGCAGCAGTGAGGGTCACAGGCGGACCCCGGCCCGATGTCCTGCAGCCAGCCATGAGCCTCAGCTGGAGGCTTTGCACCGAAAGGTGGTGTCTTGGTTTGGTGACCATCCCTCAGCTCCCTTTGGCGTCCACCAGCTGGTAGAGCTGGGAAAGGAGTCGGGGAAGAGAGCGGGGGACTGGTACGGCCCGTCTATAGTGGCACATATGCTGAGGTTAGAGGAGAGCAAGTAAATCTTATCATGTTTAGATTTAAAAGCTTCTTTTTAATAACTCAACTTTTGTGATTTAATGTCTTTTCTTCTACCAGAAAAGCCGTAGCTAGAACCACTGAGTTTCACAACCTGGCTGTATACGTGGCACAGGACTGCACGGGTGAGGCGTCATGTTCAGTCTTGTGGGTGGTGCATCATGCGATCATTTAAACTGAAACTGTTTGTAAGTGATGTTTAGCTCATGCTTCTGCTTCTGTGTGTGCTGCAGTGTATAAAGGAGATGTCATGAGGTTGTGTGAGTCGCCGCTAACACAAGAGCTGTCCGAGAGCTGGAAATCAGTCATCATTCTAGTGCCAGTGCGGCTGGGAGGAGAATCGCTGAACCCCTCCTACATTGAGTGTGTGAAGGTACAAAAACACTAACGGAATTGAAATACATAAATCACTTTGTAAACTGGCCAAAACAGATATTATACTATTTTATATTTGTATTAATATTGCAATAATAACATTGTTATATATTGGTCACCCAAAAGTGATGTTATATACATAAAAAGCATATTATATACAAGTAGAGGTCTACTTTAATGGTTCAAAAACTTTTGTAAATGTCAAAATATGGGTGAAAATGTTTCATCATCATTCAGCATGACACTTGTATTCATGTAAAAATGAAACAACATTTATATTATATTATAAAAATTATAATTTTTCACAGCATTAAAGTAAATCACATGGCCAAATTTTACTATATATTACAGGTAAAATAAATATAAAAGTAATGTATTAGGCTTTATATTGTAATTGGCATGATCAAAACGTACAAAAAATTGTGATTAGAATTTTTTTTTGATAATCATCTCAAAATTCATGATGAGACCCACAGACACAAACACACACACACATGTGTGTATATATATATTGTAGCGAGGTGAATGAGGACACAGACACCAACGATGGAGTTTACCAGCAGAATCCCCGGAGGGTGATTTATTTAAACAGAGAAGTGGAAATACGGCGCTCTGTGCAGGTGCGCTGGGTCCTAGTGGTGATGGTGTCTGTGAATGGCCAGGTGCTCAGTCAGACTCTGTGAAGATGAAGAGAAACACATGTTCGTCTCTCTTCCAGGGAGCATGTAATTCACCTCTGTGTGGTTTTCCTCCCAGCTTTAAAGCTGTTCCTAATGAGCTCCAGGTGCACTGGCCATTACACTCAGGTCTTCTTAGTTGGCAATTAGTGCAGGAACGGCGTTTCCAGGGCGACGCTAATCTGCCCTCGGGGATACTTGCCAAATATATATATATATATATATATAAAGTACATTTTATATTTTATTGTAAATACTAACCTCTCTTTTCCTAGAACATTCTCAAGTTAAAATGCTGTATAGGAATTATTGGAGGAAAACCCAAGCATTCCCTGTTTTTTATTGGCTTTCAAGGTACGTGTCTATTAAGAACTATGTTTTGATTGGTTACTGCGTTCCTGTCTGCTCTCTGATTGGCAGCTCTCTGTCTTCCAGACGAGCAGCTATTGTATCTAGACCCACACTACTGTCAGCCAGTGGTGGACGTCACCCAAGACAACTTCTCTCTGGAGGTGAGATGGAAAGCAACATTACATTAGCATCAGAAGACGTTTTGACCATGTGCATCGGTCTTTTCTCTCGTAGTCTTTTCACTGTAACTCGCCCAGGAAGATGAACTTTATGCGTATGGATCCCAGCTGCACCATCGGGTTCTACGCGCAGACTAAGAGAGACTTTGAGTCTTTGTGCTCAGCGGTCAGTGAAGTGAGTGTCTTCTTTGAATCAATAAGATTTATGTTTCTTGGAATAACGTTTTTTAGATTTGTCTTTTTTCACTGAATATATAATTAGCAAATTAATGGTGCAATTTTAATTTATGATACATAAATATTCTCTAATTAATTGCATTTTTTAAGCCATTTCAAAATGAATGCATAAATATGAAGAAGCTGAAATAAATACTGTTATGTATTTTTTTTTTTAAATATGGATATTATTTTTTGCTCTTTTCAGGCTTTGTCGTCCTCTAAAGAGAAGTATCCCATCTTTACATTTGTAGAGGGCAGGGGACTGGAGGGGCAGAGCGGGGGGTCCGTGGACGGTCCTGCAAACATTTTCTCATGCAACAGAATGAGCAGGAACAATAAGAGAGGAAGCACAGATGAGTTTGTGCTCCTGTGAGGAGCGTATCGCATGTAACACGACCCCACACCAGTGAAGCTGAACCCAACTTCATCAAACTGCTGTTCCTCACGGCTGTGCACTGCAGAATATAAAGCAAACCTGGCACTGAGATTCTCAAGAAAACCTGTCCGAGTCATGTTTCACCCCAAAGCCAAAGGGAAACTAAGAAATATAAAGAAAACTTAGCATATTTGTAGAATTATGTTGTGATTTTCTTGACAATTAAGCACATTTTCCTCCAATTTATCATTAACATAATGCCAAAAACCTTTGTTCTCCATACTGTAGTGTGAAAAAGCTATATTATTTTAATTATAATGTTTTGCACTGCCTTTAATTTATCTAATCTGTAATTTTTAACAATTTTGATTACTGCATTACAGTACGAGCATGTTTTTGCATTACACTAATGAGAATTTTGAGAGGAAATATGCTTAATTATCAAATTAAAATGTAATGATTCTAAAAAGAAGGTTAGCTTTCTTACTGCATAATATAATTTTTGGGTTACACCTGCATTTCTTTGGTAAACTTTTCCATCAATGTGGCATTTGTTCATGAATGAAGCATTTCTGTCATTGCATTTTTTTCAGCTGATTCAGCCACATTAAGGTTCATATAAACACATACACACTAACATTTTGTCTCACACACTGAACACATGGTCCTGCTGTTGTGTCACTGTCTTTAATAATGTACAGAGGTGCTATACGTGTTTCTGTCTGCTCTATAACAGAGATGGAGGGATTGTGGGTAATTATGACAGTGAGTATGGCTGGTTTTCTAAGATGTGTAAATTGTAAATCTCTCAGCTTGTGTGCTTGATCTGGGTGTGTTTTTGTTTTAAATCATCGTGCTTCATTTGTTACCAGTTTACAGCTTTCTCTTATTGTATATTTTTATGGGAATCACAGCCGTAGTACCTCCTCCAGCTAGCTCCAGAAGTTGTGCGGCATTGAGTCTGATGCTGGAAGCTGTCTGAATATTCGATGTCTGATTTGCGTTTGCTTGTTCAGGTCAACAAAATTAGCTGTTACTCTTCAATAGTATTTAAGATGTTCATTTTATTTTACAACTTGTGTTTTTGGTCATTGTTCTGAAGATGCACCGGATGAAGCTAAACTGCTGTCACTGTTTGAACAATCATTTTTTTAACAATTGCAGATTTTCATTGTGTATCTTTTACGTTTTGGACTCTTTCCTGGACATGGAACCAGTGGACAGGAGATTATGTGGACATTTTTAATTTCGGATTGAAAGATGAAAATTATCAATTGTGATTGTAAATGTAAGACAGAAGTAAATTGGTCATAATTGTCCTCACTGAGTATATGACATTAAAATAAAGTATTTTAAAACAACAGTTTTTGATCTGATGTATTTGAGTGCATCTTGGTACATTTGAACAGGAACACTACTGTCCTGTTTGCTTTTAAGTTTTTTATTATTATTTATATTTAAACAAATGTGTGTCAAAAATAAAACAAATATGAGATTAGTGAGATATATGTGACCCTGGAGCACAAACCAGTCATAAGTAGCATGAGTATATGTGTAGCAATAGCCAACAATACATTGTATGGGTCAAAATTATAGTTTTTTTATGCCTAAAATCATTAGGATATTAAGTAAAGATCATGTTCCATAAAGATATTCTGTACATTTCCTACCATAAATATATCAAAACTTAATTTTTGATTAGTAATATGTATTGCTATGAACTTCGTTTGGACAACTTTAAAGGTGATTTTCTCAATATTTAGTTTTTTTTGCACCCTCAGATTACAGATTTACAAATAGTTGTATCTCCGCCAAATATTGTCCTATCATAGCAAACTATACATCAATGGAAACGTATTTATTCAATAAAAAAGACCCTTATGACTGGTTTTCTGGTCCAGGGTCACATATATGTAGTAGATTATGTATTTTATTTTTTACCTGAACTGTCATATGCACTAAAAAATACTTTCAAGCTCTAAAGACGTCTTTTACAAGTAACGTTAGTCTGTTCTCACAATGCTAAACAGCCCGTATCAGTTTTTGACTTTGATTTTTAAGAACTTTTTGTTCACTTGTTTTTAATATTCTGCGTCCTGAAACAATACCAGTTGAAAACCACTATCCATTGAAGGTATGTATTTTAGTAAATGGTGTAAAAATATGAAGGTATTTTTGTACATGGCTTTAGTTTTGAAGCGTCGCGGCGGACTTTTATTTTGAAGAGGTGTGACGGGCAGGGCGCTGACTTCCGCCTGGCCGAAGACAGCAGGAGCTGAGATCAGGGCGGATTCACCGAGTCTGGAGAAACATGGACAGTCAAGGCAGGAAAGTGGTGGTGTGTGACAACGGTACCGGGGTGAGTGTGTCTGCGGAGCTCATACGGCTCGCTCGGGGCTGACTGGTGCTCTGTCTCGCGGCTGTGTGGGATTTAATGACCGCTTGCAGGAGACAGATGCAGCGGAACAGGAAGTGATCTGATAGCACCGTGTTTTACACTGATTATCTGTGATTTACACACGACCCGTGATGCGGGAAAAGCCCTGGTCGGGTGCACGGGAATCATAGATCGGGACGGATTATAAATGAGTCTGCATTGGGGTGTTTTGCGGAAGCTTTGTATATGTATTGACACGATGGACATTTACACATGTTAATCGATATTCTAACAAGGTCGCCGAATGAACATGCATTATTTATGAAAGGAGATATTTACGCACATTGATATCGATGATGCATGTGTTTTCCTGTCAGTAAAAGGAAAGGTTCAGATGATCTCAAACTCACTTCCGAGTTTGTAGTCTCGCATCTGGGCGAGAGAGGAAGTGAGGTAATGAGACAAACCATAGAAACACATTCCTTCATCGTTCTATATTATTCAATTACTGGTTATAATGGAGAAGTTTCATATACACAAAATGAAGTGGTCGGGCGAATTTAAACAATACTGTAATACGCTATATAAATGTAAAGCAAAAAAAGCTCTCAGGACTTCTAACATTATCTGCAAATTTGAAATAGACAAGTAAACCGTACCATCCTCATTATTATAGTTGTTTTATTTTGTTTTCCTTCTTCCTCTGGCTTTATTTATGTTTTTTTTTCATTTGTAATCTTGTGTACTGATGGCATTTATATGCAAAGTTGTATTTCTCTTGTTGTTATATATGTTCATATCCAATAAAAATAATAATAATAATAATAATTATTAAAAAAAAAATCCTTCATGTTCTCTCTCGGTCTGCTGGGAAGTGTTAATGTAAAGGTACAGCGAGGAACTTTAAAGGATGGTGTGGTACATATCCCGCAATACCATGGTATTAGCATAATACATGTTCAGAAAACCCGTGATAAATGACCAGAACACTGTAGGAACTGAGCAGAAATGCATGGCATTGTCATAATACGTGTTTATATTCCGTATTCAGTGTACACAAAATTACCTACTTATGTATATTATTACAATTACCCTAGCACCTTCAAAAATACACCAAAAATAATGTTTATTTTAAACTGAACATTAGAGTAGATATGATGAGATATGCCGTGTGTCATTTAATATTTCTGCATGACAACAGAAATATGTGCACACTAAATTTCCAAATGCATCTTGATCTTTTTTTTTTCATTTAATAGCTAAGTGATCTAACTTTCTGTCTTTTTATTTCTTAAAGTTTTTTTTCCGTTTTAGTAACTTTAACTAAAGTAACTTTAGTACTTTTTAAATCATATTTATTTCTGTTAGTTGCAAGGCAACATTTATTTTCTCATTTTTGGACATATTTAATAATGTCTTTAATAATTAGTGTTCTAACTTTCTATCTTAATATTTAGAGCTGTTATATTTATATTTTCAGTTGGGTGTTTTTTGTTGTTGTTGCTAAGTTATGTGCCTTTTGTCATTTTATGTTTATATATTTCAGTTTCAGTCGTTTTAGTATTTTTCATAACTCTCTCTCTCTCTGTCTGTGTGTCGTTCAGTTTGTGAAGTGTGGATATGCCGGCTCTAATTTCCCTGAGCACATTTTCCCGGCTCTGGTGGGGAGACCGATCATCCGCTCCACAGCCAAAGTGGGAAACATCGAGATCAAGGTAACGTTTCCTCCCTAAATCTTTCCCTACAGTGACACCATGACTTGGGCTCTGTCCCAATCCCCCAGTGTGCTGCCTTGCTGTATATACACCCTACAGCAGTCTCCTAAAGAAATGCTAAACGGTTCATTTAGAATCAGATTCAACGTTTTATTTACACTTTTTGTATTAAATGAATTACAATTTTGTTCATAATTGTTTTGTCCGTTGTTGTTTGTCGTAATACATTTTGGGGACAGCATGAAGGATTTGGATGAAATGACATTCTAAAACCGTTTGGATCCTACATTATAATGATGCTTTGAAATGCTACCCATGTAGGTCGCTCAGCAGATTTAGTATCAGAGGTTGTAAATTGTCCTTCTAAGGATTTCAAAGAAACACTATGAATGGTCATATTTGGTAACGGGTCATAAACAGCAACTTGAGTAACTTCCTGTTTGACTTGAACTTCCTGCAGAGGCGTTTTCACGGGGGGTGGAGCTGCTGTGAGAGGGTTTACCGGTTCCTCTGATTGAAATATTAATGTTCCTGTCATTTCAGAAGAAAAACTGAAATATTGAGATATGTATTTGTTATTGTCAAAAGACTGAATGGATTGTTTTAGCCATGTCACCTGAGTGTAGTGTTGATTTTTTTTAATACTACATTAATTAGAAATATATATTTTTGTAGACAAAGGTCTTTCAGGTAATGAACCATAAAGGGTAAACAGGTTTTTATAGTATATCAATTTAATAATTTCATTTAATTAGGTATATTAATATTTTAGGATATTTTGTTCTTAGGCAAATAAGACATCAGATCATGTAGTGCAGCTGATATTTTTTGATATATTAACACAATAACTGAGCACAGAATAAAATACTGTCTTAAAACTGAACAAAACCCTTCATCTGATGATAATTACTGACAGTGTTGACAAAGAACCAACAGTGGTTACAGCAGATCATGTACTACTCTATATAACTGATGGACAAGACAACAAATGAAGAGAACTCATTTTAACTCATTTAATTTATGCTTTTAAAATCATTTTAAAAACGTATACTGATTTCCTTTAGTTTTACATTCCGTGTTTTTTTTTTACATAAAGAGGACTTTTGTGTGTAGGACAAGTCTGGTCCTTTACTTCAAGGATCAGTGCGCTAACATTGCTGATCATGGATCAGTTTTCACTCTTCAGGAGCTCTTTTGCTCTCATTGCTCATCGCCTGTTCTCTCCGTATTTGTCTTTCTCTCCTCTGTTACTGTATTGAGGTGCTGTAGGATTATAGGAGGATGTGTGTGTGTGTGTGTGTGTGTGTGTGTGTGTGTGTGTGTGAGAGAGAGAGAGAGAGAGAGAGAGAGAGAGACCTGTAGTGATTCCCAAACCCTCTCAGGAGATGCAGAGCTGGTAGCAGTTTGACATGATTATTAATGTATGTGTAATGTTCAAACTAATCATAACTCGTGTTCTCTCACTAACTCTGATGAAATGATCTTGCTTGTGTGTGTCAGTGTATTGACATTACCCAGAATGCACTGGTCTGTACAGAATGGCATGAGTGTGCATACAGTGTTCATGCTCATAGAAACCCAGGAAATGTCAGATTAAAAGTGTTGTATTAACACATGAAAATACAATTGATATAATATTGAATTATAAAATTGAATTATTTTAATTTTATACTATCAGATTATTTTAAAAATTTTGATTGTATTGCTTTGTTTTTTGTCAATATCTTGTTTTATTTCAGTTTAAGTAATTTTATTACTTTTAATGTTTTTTTTCGTGTAGTTTAAGTAATTTTATTACGGAAATGTGTTTTATTTTAATTTACAATTTTTGTTTGCATTTGTGATTTTCAACACCGATTGGTTGTGTTTTCAGTATCTTAACTTTTTGTTTGCATTTACAGTGTGCAAAGTTTATTTCATAAAAAACTAAGACTTTTATTTTGAAAATCTGATTCAGTATGTTGTCCCCAGCTTCATTCAACACTTTTAATTTCTCCTTTAACCTGGACAGCTTCTGTTCAGCTTGTACTGAAAGTTAACATTGAGTGCCCTGACCTTTGACCTCTCCTGTGTGACCTGTAGGACCTGATGGTGGGCGACGAGGCGAGCGAGCTGCGCTCCATGCTGGAGGTGAACTACCCGATGGAGAACGGGATCGTGAGGAACTGGGACGATATGAAGCACTTGTGGGACTACACTTTCGGCCCCGAGAAGCTCAACATCGACTCACAGAACTGCAAGATCCTGCTCACGGAGCCGCCCATGAACCCCACCAAGAACCGAGAGAAGATCATCGAGGTTTGAGCGCCCGTTTGTTGAATAACATCTGTGAGGAACCTCAGTGAGGTTTGTGTTTGTGAGTTTTGACCCTCTTGTGTCTCTGTAGGTGATGTTTGAGACCTATCAGTTCTCAGGCATTTATATCGCCATCCAGGCCGTGCTCACTCTGTACGCTCAAGGTAATGAACTTTTAATGATGGGAAAATAAATCAATGTATATAAAATAAAATGACTAAATATAATCAAATAAATACAATCAAATTCTAAGTTGATGTTTGTGTGCAGGTCTGCTGACCGGTGTGGTGGTGGACTCTGGCGACGGAGTCACTCATATCTGTCCAGTGTACGAAGGTTTTTCTCTTCCTCATCTCACACGCCGTCTGGACATCGCCGGACGAGACATTACACGCTACCTCATCAAGGTACAGTCCGCTGACTGATTACGTGCACATATTCTCGTCAGTCTGAATCGCTTCAGTCCAGCTGGGGATTTCTAATGCAATGTTAATGCATCTAGCGTTCGTTTACATTTAGCAGTCTTTGAACACACTTTTATCCAACGCGACTTAAACGATGACAATAGAAGCAATCAAAATCAACAAAAGAGCAATGACGTGCAAGAGCTATGACAAGTCTCGGTATACACATAGCAAGGTTTTTTTTTTTTTTTATATATATATATATATAAAACAAATGGATAGAATAGAGCTAGTGTTAGAGGCCTTTTTTAAAAGAAAACAATCAGTTAGAAAATGAATAGAGAGAGCAAGTGTTAAGGTTCTTGCACACCGGGTCCGAAATTTTCATATGCGTTTTTTCGTATTCGTCATCCTAAAAATACGTTTTGCACATTAAGTCTGATGCGTATTAATTAATCAGTTGTGAAAAAAAATTCAAAACAGTACTAAATAGAGTCTTCAAGCAGTGAGGATGCTTTTCTTCTTCTCGCTTCTTAAAAAGAAAGGAAATATTGGGTCCATCAAGTCTTGAGATATAGAGAGGACAGAGAGTTTTTAGGAAGTTTACTTTAGGAGTGTGGTTATCACGGGCGATTCAGTTTACTTCAGGATGTCAGTGGCTCAGTTTGATGCTTTGCTAGCGATATTAGAGCCACATATTAAAAAGAAGAACACCAATTTCTGTGAACTCGGTGGGCAAGGATTTTTACAGTGCTTTGTGCTTCGAGACGAAGTGGATCAACTTGACAATCCCCATTCTGGATTTTGTCGTTTGTTTGTACGGTGGCTCTGAGTTGTCAAAACACCTCTCAATGTGCTTGCTACGGATGCGAAAAACATAGAAAATTGAATCCATTCCGAAGTTATGACGGACGAAAGTTTCGGAGGCAGTGTGTAAACGTGAGGTCGTATTTGTTTTAGAACGTGCAAAAATTTAGGACGAAAAATTAGGACTTTGGTCATTGGATTAGATCAATGCACATTTTCAGTTTTTTCATATTCCCCATCCCTTCCTTTCAAAATGCATGCAAATGGATGCGAAAACACAGAAAATCGAACCTGATACAAATTTTTTTGGGCGGATGAAAGTTTCTGAGGCAGTGTGCAAACGTGATTGACACAACGTGAGGTCGTATTTATTTTTCAACGTGCAAAAATTTTGGACTTAGTGTACAGAGACCTTCATTGTGCAATGGCCTTTAGGGTCAAGTCAACAAATAGATCAAATAGAATTAAAATAGAGAGTGCTAGTGTTAGAGGGTCAAATAAAGATGGAAGAGATGTTTTTAGCCGTTTCTTGAATATAGCTAAGATTGAGTGAATTGAGACATTAGGACCAATGACACACGTTTACAGTGATTTCAACGGCCAGAGCCTGTGTGGTGGTGCACAGTTAATGAAATCAATCTTTACATCGCACACTGTAATCATTCAAACACTGTGTGGAGTAGCAACAGCCAATGACGTGTTAATTAGCTCTCATACTGAACAAGTGTGTTAGGAAAAGACCAGCATAGAGAAGGAAATCACACAACTCTGTTAGAGAGATGGTATTGTGAGAAAATCAATAACCTGAAGTGAACCTGTGATTCATTAACATTACCTTGGCTAATACACTCTCTGACATGCTAACATGCTCTGATATAAATATTACAGTATCAGTGAGTCCTGATTAAGAAAGCAAACGGCTCAACACGTCAACCTAGTAGTGGATAAAATCAGCACGGTTGTCTTTCTAACATAGATCAAATATAAACTTTTTTTGCACATTTTTAATTATAATTAATAGTGAAGTTTGTGTTGTTTTTTTTCAGTGTTACAGTGCAACATTTTCTTCTATCAGAAAAAGTAATTATGCAGAGTCAACCATTGTTATTTAAGTATCATTTAAATACCATTATAGTTCATTTTTAATCATATCAAATGTTTGTGTGTGTTTCATTTTCAGCTTTCATTTTAATTTAAATTTTAAGTAAAAAAAAAATTTTTTATGTGCTTTTATTATTTCTGTATATTTTAAATTCCGTTTTAGTTTCAGTTTGTTTTATAAGCTTATTTAAATTTTCAGTTTTTCATCTAATATTTGAATTCTATTACAGCTTTATTTCAAAGAAAAGAATGGTTTTAGATTAGTGTCCACGGAGAAGTGTCCAGACTGATCTCATCGCTCTCCGTCTCTCCACAGCTGTTGTTGTTAAGAGGCTATGCCTTCAACCACTCAGCGGACTTCGAGACGGTGAGGATGATGAAGGAGAAGCTGTGTTACGTGGGCTATAACATCGAGCAGGAGCAGAAGCTCGCGCTGGAGACCACCGTGCTGGTGGAGTCCTACACGGTGAGTTCAGCCGATGGGGATTTATTAACCCATAAGCTCTCTTCCCAAACCGAGTGAGCATTTAAAGATATCATAAACTTTTAGGGTGCTTTCACACTAGCACTTTTGGTTCGATTTACGTCAGAGTTCGGTTCGTTTGGATGATGTGAACGCTGTCTTCTGACCTCGGGTGCGCATCCGCGAGCCGTACCCGTGTCCGCTTAAAAAGGGTGGTCTGGGGTACGGTTCATGTGAACTCCGAACGGTTCGCTGATGATGTGAACGCAATCGTACCAAATTGCGGAAGTGAGCTGCTTTTAATGAGGTATTATTTGATTCAAATGTAGGTTTGTGTGTGTTTCACTTACTTTCTTTACGAGCGTGACTGACGTGCTGCAAGCAGAAAGCTGTATATCTCATTTCTGAGTTCTTTAGAGCATTTTCAGTACATTCATAAGACAGACGCAAGTGCCCTTAAGCCACTGAAACTAACAAAACGAACGGTTAAAAACGTAAATATATCAAAGTGCAGAGAGCAATATTATGCATTTTGCCGCCTTCTGCACCGCCATTACTAAGCAACGGGGTAAACAGCTTCTGCAGCTGATGACGCAAACGAACCGCTGTTCGGACTTAAATAAAATAATATGAACACAGTCCAGCAGGGGGAGGGGGAGCACTCGAACCAAGTGTGAAAGCACCCTTAAAAGCTAGACTGAAACAAACCTAGATTGGCACAGTGGTTAACCAGAAAATGTCACGTCACGCTGAAAAGGTTGCCGACCCTGCTCCAGACAGTCTTGTGCTTGGCGTCAGAGGGCAGCAGAGTGTCGTGTAAACGTAACTCTCTGAGAGCGTCTGCAGTGTTTACACTGGGAGCATTCACACTCTTTCTCTCTGGGTCTAGCTGCCGGACGGTAGGGTGATTAAAGTGGGCGGCGAGCGGTTCGAGGCTCCGGAGGCTCTGTTCCAGCCTCACCTCATTAATGTGGAGGGAGTGGGTGTAGCTGAACTGCTCTTCAACACCATCCATGCAGCCGACATCGACACCAGGTCTGGGGAAATATTACTGTTGCTCATTCAGTATTAATATAGAAGAGGATGCTGTAGCATGTAATGCATATTATACGTTTATATTTCTATCTTTATCTGGTACTATATATAATGTTTATATATTGTCAAATAAAAATGTAATGTATACTTTACATATTATACCTTTATCTGTTATATATTGTCAAATAATTGAATACTATTTTATAAACTTTTGTCTCCTTTTTACATACAAATCTTGCAATATCTTTAACAATTTTATTTAAAAAAATATTTTGAATGTTTTAAAATACTAAATAATATATATATTGTATATTATAATTGAATAATTATAAATGTTATAATATTTTAACAATGCTAAATTATTATGTTTTTTATACCTTTACCGCTTACAATAGATCTTATTTATATATTACATATCTTTATTATATATTGCCATTATTTTTTTATCTTTACACATGTGTGTGTGTGTGTAATTTAAAGTATAATGCATTACATATTTCTTTATCTGTTACATATAATGTGCCAAATATGATCTTATTTTTATCTATTGTTTGTCTCAGACTACGTTTTACAAAGTGTCGTGTAATATTTTTTTAAATAAAGTAACTTGTTTAAATGTTTAAGTCTTTGAAATACTAGACATGTTGATAATATTTTAGAACTATAATTTCTCCCATCCAAGTGCACTTGTTAGTGCGCGAGAATTTGGGGGCAGTCATGGCCTAATGGTTACAAGTCCAACAGCCTGATGTTCACTTCTGTGCACTTGGATGGGTTAAATGCAAGCACAAATTCTGAGTATGGGTCACCATACTTGGCCCCTCGTCACTTCCTCTCCTCTCCTAATATTATCATTATATCATGTTTATGTGGTATTCACACACGTGTTTGTCTCTGTCAGGGCTGAGTTCTACAAACACATCGTATTGTCGGGCGGATCCACGATGTATCCTGGTCTGCCGTCGCGTCTGGAGCGGGAGCTCAAGCAGCTCTACCTGGAGAGAGTGCTGAAGGGAGACGTCGACAAGCTCTCGGTACCAATAACACTTTAACCACAACTAACCTGTAACACAGACCGTCTCTGGGATATAGCTTCTGACCACTAGGTGGTGACATTCACCTCTAACTGACTAGTTAGCAATGTTGCAATTTCTTCAGCATTATTTGAGTTTATCTATAGACTGTTAGGTCAAAAATTAACTTCCTTTATTAAGAGGAACTTCCCCTGAAATTGGGACATTTATTTCTTTCTGTTGCCATTTTTTTCTAACCATGTAAAAGGTCACTGTGCTGTTTGCAGATGCACTAATCTGATAACTAGACAGGCCTACAATAAAATCTAATCAAATGTTGGCTATATTGAAACGTATGAATCCCTACTGGAGCACTTTTACCTCCAAATGATACAAATCTAGAGCAGTTTGTTGGATTTACAATTTCCAGGGTTATTATAGTTGCTAAAAACTCAATTAAAAAGCAGTTAAATTAACGTTAACTGAAATCAAATAAAAAAAAAAAGTCTTATTTTTTTACCAACTTGTACTAAAAATAACTTAAACTTTCATAAACTATACAAGCATATAAAAAAAAAAAAAAACTGAAAATGGAAAATATACAAATAAAAATTAATTGCAAATATACATAAAACTAAAATAGTATGTTCAACAACACTGGCGATTTCTAATCCTGCTGTAGTTTAGTTTTGAGTTGTATTAGTAATAATTTCATGCATTATACAGCATTGCTGTTTTACTGAATGTGTCTTCGCTTCTGCTTTTGTAGAAGTTTAAGATCCGCATCGAGGATCCTCCACGGCGTAAACACATGGTGTTTTTGGGCGGAGCGGTGCTAGCCGACATCATGAAGGACAAAGACAACTTCTGGATGACCAGAGAGGAGTACCAGGAGAAAGGCACACGCGTTCTGGAGAAGCTGGGCGTCACCGTTAGATAAATCACACACACTCCCAGTCACAGGGTGGCATTTTGGCAGCATAAACACAGAGGTTTTCTTCAGTTTATGAGGATATACTTGAGAACAACGGTATTCAAATACTTGAACTTCTTTGCAATCCAAAAAAAAAGTGCTTAATATTTGTACGACATTCCAAATGTAAAGATTAATATCATTGCTGCACAGCACAAGACAAAAATGTAATGAAATGGAGTGATTTACTCGTTTATGCTGCCAAAATGAATCCTCAAACGATCCCTCATGTCTCCCCATATCATGACCGTTTGCTTTGAGTCCTGTCCGTCTTATGACTTCACATTGACCCTAAAAAAGAGAGTAAGAAACAGGGGATGTTGTGTAAGTACAGGGACAAAACAATAAAAAGATGTATTTTTAAGAAAAAAAACTTGTTTTTGTAGTAAGGATAAAAATCGCTGCAGCCAATTTGCTAATATAAAAAAAATGAATATAATCGTGGCCAATAGTATCAAACACAGACGTACTTCTAAAGGAGATTGCTTTTGCTGAAACGTCTACTTTCTTTCTTTGACTTCCTGTGATGTCTTTAATCTCAGCATCTGTGCTCTTCATTATTGGATGCCCTGAAAATAGAGAGAGAGAGAGAGAAAATTCAGTAGCTACCGGGACCAACTTCCCCAAATAGCATTTAACAGATCATCTGAAGAGCGTGTCGTGTCGTTGAGGATGCTTTGAATGCAGCGGAGTTGAAAACTGGTGTTAGGAAGTCTTTACGTATGGACTCTGTTCATGTCATTCCGCCGGCAGTTCCAGGATCAGTTTAAGGGACCTTCGTTAAAAAAATATAATGATTATCAGAATGCATTTGAAAGGGAAGTGATAACGTTCTGCCGCATGTTTAGCGTACAATCGATAGCCTCATTTCTGCATCTAGCTGAAGTCTCACAATTCACTCCAAAATCAAAAGAAAGTATCAAAAGTTTTCTGCTAAAGAAACGCTAACTTTTTTGTATTGTAACATTATTTTTATGACATTTTTATGAGTTATGACACTCATTACCGTCATGCAAAAAAATCATTCGCATTATCATAATGCAGAAAAATCACTCATTTATATTTCTGTAATGCAAAAAATAAACATTTTCGTCACTGAAATGCGAGAAAAAAAGTATTGTCATTAACGTAATGCTTTTTTAAATTGTGTAGTAGGCATGTTAAGTTTTGTTGTGCTGTCTTTTATGCAGATTTACATAAAAAAAATTGAAATATTATTTGTACTGTAATACACTAAAAACAACAGTAATGAGAATATAATTACTTTTACCATGCTGTAGAATAAGCAGTAAAATGTCCAGGTGTGGTAATGACAATATCGAGGATGAATGTTTAATTTGTTACAAAAGTAATGTCACAATGCGAAAAGCTTTGATACTCAGAGGATGAGCAAATGTAATTCTGATTGCTTTTCTTTTTGATTATTGTGTGTTTTTGTGAGATTCACACACAGAATCGGCCATAAAACACAACAGCAGTGCGTTTAGTCGTTGCTCGTGCATGTCACACGTGCATCATCCATTCATGCGGCTTCACTCAATCCATTGCAATAACTCTGCATTCTTTTCATCAGCTCATTCATTTAGTGTTATAACGAGTCTCAATGGCGTTTGAGTCTCACGATTGTTCACTTTGCTACTTTTATATGGTTTTGCGTTCATGTTTTTTCTTTGCTGCTGGTTGTCGGGTCATTTCCATGACCTAGTCGAGTTGCATCTAACGTCTGGTAACGAAGGGCCTCGCTGATGCCCGACGGGTGTTTCTGGGTCCGTTCCCAGACCGTAGGTACCCGTGATGTAACGGTTTACCGCCTGTTTGTAATATGAATGAAATGATAATGATGGTATTGTTAATGATGCTAATAATGTTAGTGTTAGTACTCGTGACAGCCGTTTGGAAGCTGGATCAATGATGTTTCCGTGTTTGTACACACTCACACATGGAACAATCTATATATTGACTCACTCACGCATTCTTCCAGTGCCAAGTTTGGGTATTGTAGTCATTTTGTTTGTTTGTTTTCTGCTTTTTTTGTTTTGTTTTGTTTTGTTTGTTGCGTACTGCCAAACCACTGATTTAAATAAAAACATTGATTTATAACTCAACAGTTAAAGTGAGTCTTTTAAGCAGACAGTGTGTGTGTGTGTGTGTGTGTGTGTGTGCGTGTGCGTGTGCGCGTGTGTGTGTGCGTGTTACAGAGAGAAACTGTCTTTTTTTCTTCACATGTTGCATGTAAATATGGAAGCACATAAGGAATTGGTGCCCATCTCTGTTACTATGGATATGTGCTGTACACGAGCAGTGTCCTTTCTTTCAGTTCATCTCTTAGAGCTGTAATTTACAGTACCAGCCTCAAACATACACATATGCATTATTTATTCATGCTAATATCCATTTTTGTATACGTTAACAAACGTGCATTGTCTGTGTGTGTGTGTGTGTTTATGCATGTATTTGTATACACACACATATGTATTTATAAAGTACACATAAACGCACACTATTTATGTCACAAAATGGTTAAATAATTCATGCAAACACCCTCAGATAATAGATTCCCTTTAGTTTTTTGTCTGATAAGTAGTCATGTAATATGCTTGATAATATATGGTCAGCCAGTTACATAAAAATAATTCTGATCACCTTTTGCCATAATGTTTGGTTGACAACATTATCCCAGAATATTAACATTTTATGCATATGTGCTTCTCCTATTCATGACATTTTAGCTTGTTTTTTCCGTAAATCCTCATTACCGTAATGCAAAAAAATATAAATTTCTTATTACCGTAATGCAGAAAAATCCCTCTTTTTTTGTTCATTATGCCAAAAATGAAACCTTTCATTTATGAAATGCAAAAAATAAATAAAATGTTATTGTCATTAACGTAATACAGTTTTATTATTATTATTGCGTAGCATTAAATACTACATGGTTTTTTGTACTGTTTTATGCTGGTTCAAATGTAATAAAATTAACAATAAATTACAGTATTTATACTGTAATACACAAAAAATGACAGTAATAAGAATCAGCATCTTGTAGAATAATAGGAATGACCAAATGTTCATGTGTGTTACGGTAATGAGAGTTTAGATGAATGTGTGTGATTGTCAAGAAAGAAATGACCATGCAAAAAAACTTCATGATCCTAAAATAATTTCTCCATAAAACAGAGAGTCTCTCGGTCTCTTGAGTCTGGGCTGGGGTTGATGAATAGACAATATATAGCTTTAGTAGGAAATATTTTTAGTGTTTGCAACATTAGTTTGTGGACAATACAAAATGTTTTTTCTCTTTATGTTCTCGTCATTTCACAAGAAGACCATCAGGTTCTTGGAGATACAGTCGTGTGTGTGTGTGTGTGTGTGTGTGTGTGTGTGTGTGTGTGTGTGTGTGTGTGTGTGTGTGTGTGTGTGTGTGTGTGTGTGTGTGTGTGTGTGTGTGTGTGTGTGTGTGTGTGTGATTGTGTTCACATTTGTTTCCGATTGTATTCATGTAAACAGGGGGGCTGTCAGACTCAGTGGGGCCTGTTTAAATTAAGGCCAGGCTGCTCTGCACACAGCGACTCTCTCGCTGTACGTTACATTACACATACTAGTTTATCATTCTGGGAGCAGTAATATATTTGCATAAATGACACAGAAATGCAGATTTTGTCCCAATTTCTGCTTGCTATAAAAAAGTTCACCCAAATATGAACATTTTGTCCACATTTAATCGCATGTGGAAAGACAAAACACCAAAAACGTACCATAAAAGTAGTCCATATGACTTCTGCACTATATTCCATGTCTTCTCAAGTTATACGATATCTTTGGGAGGAACAGATCAAAATATTAGTAATTATTTGCAAAAAAAAATCCTCCCCTCTGGTCACATTTGAAGATGGATTGAACAAGATTTGTTGTCAATGGGATCTGCTTTGATGACAAGTAACATGGTGCAGAAAATAGTGTTATTCACATAATATATATCCCATAATTCCTCTCTGCGCTGTACACATGACTGAACTGCCCTCTGGGGAAGAGAAGAGTAATTCTGTTCAGTTGAACACCGCGTGTCATATCCAGTGCACAACAAGCCGATTCATTGGTGTATGAAATAAACCACAGACATGTTTACATGTTTTTATCAATATCATTATGCAACCGGACTGTGAGAGCAGAAATCTGCTGTAAATGCTCTTTTCTAGCTGTTTTCAGTTATTTGCTTGGGCAGTCAGCACAAGGGCATGCTGGGATTGGGTTTGGAGGACTATGTTGCAGTATTAAAATAAGTTCATCTTTCTATCTTACATCCATACAAAAAGGAAGCTGTCAGCGTCAGCATGAAAGCCTCTGTAAACTCACTTTGCTTTCACACTGTGACATGTTTTATGTTAAATGAGACGTGTAGAGTGGGACTTGGTTTTATCCAATAAAAAGTCACAATTCAGAGATAAAAATAGTACAAAAAGTATGTTGGAATTTTGTAATATTTGTTTCCTCAGAATGTTGACAGAAATATGATTTAGTGGCCTGGTTTCACAGACAGGGCTTAGACTAAGCCAGGATTAGTTCAATTAGGACATTTGAGTCATTTTCATATGCCTTATTAAAAAAACATTGTGCATCTTGAGACAAAACAAAGCCACTGATGTATTAAAAGATCAGTCAGTGCAAGTTTATTACATTTTAGTCTAGGACTGTGTGAAACCAGGTATATATACAGGTATGTATTAATTTAGACTTTTTATCTTATGACAGTGTATCATAATTTAGACTTTGTCGTAATTATTACTTTTTATTAATCATTATTATTATGATTTACGAAAGCATACTATAATCGAGTGATGTCAAACGTTGTTGTTTGTTTGTTCCCGCGCTAAAGTCACCTGTAACCATAGTGACACTGACTATAAAGTAAATATCAACATGGTGACTTTCACAACACTGGAAAGTCGTTTACAGTTGACTCGACACGACACAAGTCTAATCGAAGCGAGAGTTCATCCGTGATATTTTAATTAAATCGACATCGTTTTATCCTTCAGCGGAGGGCGGAGCATTTGATTCGCACGCAGACCACCAAAAATTGGCGGGAGCAGCTCCAGAGAACCTGACCTTCAGAAGACGACACAGCTCATATCTCCATCTCTGGGTCTCTGTGAGTAACCGAAATGACACATGAACACACGATACCCGTGCCTGACAGACTAGTACAGTGTTTGCCGATGTATTACTGCGTAGTTCTGTTCGGGCCATATCGTAATTACCGTGATTACCAGATACCAACTTGAAAAAGAGTACACATCCACGTAGAACTTGTAGTATTTCCTATGTCTGCGTATATGGTCCACTGCTCAATAAACAGCATTAAATTAATATAATTAAATTTAAAGTTAGTTCTACACCATAAACAAACTATCTATAGCCTAACTGTAAAAAAAAGTTGAGAAAACTTACAAGTTTAAGGCAACCAGCTTAGGAGATTTTTGAGTTTTCTCGACTTTTTGTTGAATAAACTGTAAACAACAAGTTGAGAAAACTCAAAAATCTCCTGGAAGTGACGTGACATACAGCCAAATATGGTGACCCATACTCAGAATTTGTGCACTGCATTTACCCATCCAAAGTGCACACACACACAGCAGTGAACACACACACACACACACTGTGAACACACACCTGGAGCAGTGGAAAGCACTGTGGAAAAACTTTTTACGTTTTCTCAACTTTGGATTTTTTACTGTGTACAAGAATTTATATTAACATATAAATAGAGGTACAATAGTATCAAGCTACATTTGAAAATGTATGCGATATATGTTATGTTGTGCTTAAAACCCACTTTTGAACCATCATCGAGTGCTTGTAATAACTTCCGATTGACATCTAAAGTAATTTTATTCTATAATAGGTAGACACCTGCTTCTCAATTGTCATAAACATCCTTTATTGTTTTAAAAAATATCCTGAGCTCCATAAAACACATGCAGAAAATATATCATCATAATCATGTCTGTTTGCTTTTATATTTTAATGCATAGAAAAAAAAAATTGTCTCATGATTGACAGATCTTGAGTGTACGAGCTCTAACTCATAACACTCGTGGAATAAATGGACGGTGCTCTTCAGAATATAAATTATATTCGGTATAAAGAACATGTGAGAATAAATCTGTTCTCAGATACCAAAGATAACAAGAACTCAGCATCCTCATCTCTCTCAGAATACTCTTCTTCGGTGTTTGTTTACACTGGTTTTGGAAACAGCGCCACCACTCTCACTCTTTTGTGCAACAGTGTCTGCTCCGGGCACGCGATCTTTGGAAAAATCAACACACAGGATGAAAAAAAACATGATCCCACCTGGTGTGAATAGCCCCAACGGGAACTATTGTTTTTATTCAAAAGAATCATTGTGCCAAATATTCGCACTGAATTTTCGATCAAGCAGAAAGCGTCATGGCAGAGCACTGAAGTCGACTAGTCGGTGCAACCCCTCGTTTGTACTTTTGTGAATCACCACATATCTGGTTGGCTTGGTTCATGGCTTATAGCACTTTAATGAAGACATTTGATAAATCTCTTTGGGAAGAATGTGTGAAAGAAATACTTCTGGAATCAGTGCCGCTGAAAAAGTGGGCGGGCACTATTGTAATGATTTTTTTATTCAAAATGAATTTTTTATTTCCTAAAATGACTGAACAACACCAGAGGGTTAGGAGTGTAAAGTAACATACAATGTGTTCATCCGCTTCCTTCCCGCTCCAAATCCGGGTCTGTTTCCCATCACGCTGTCTGCTCATACGAAACTGCTCCCATGGCTCTATTGAGACAATTTTTACAATGTCTCTCTCAATACTTTAGTCTCAAGGATCCAAACGCTACCAAAAACTCCAGACTTGGACTCTTAAAATGCACTTTAACCGGATTTGAAGCGCTGTATCGCTCCACAGAGACGTGCGCGGTCCAAACGGCTTGCAGCTGACCTCGGACTAATGCAGTAAATTCATTACCGTGACCTCTCCAGCCCTGCAGACAGGTTGCCAGATAACTACTGCTGAAAGTAAACAAACAAGGGTGTACACGGGGAACGAGACAATGCTGGCCCGGCCCTCTCTTTTCCTGCAAACACACACACACGCACGCACGGCTCCTTCCGAGGTCCCTGCTCAGTGTGGGAAGACTCCTCTGGAGACGCAGGCGGCTCCTTCACTCCCCTCTCGCTCTCTGAACATCTCTATCTCCTCCCTCTTCCTTGTTCTTTTGTGTAAAGCTACAGTGTTGATATCAATGTCCATTTAAACTTTGCTGACCTTCATCTTTCTCACACACATGCTTCAAACTCTGTGTGTCACGCACAATAACATCCTGGTGTGTATCTGTTTGTTCCCAACTGGGAGGAAGCCATGTTGCACAAACACTCATTCGCAAATCCGTGCGACTGCACCACAGGGACCTGACTGAGATGGGGGAGCGTCATCACGGCGCCTCCTGCAGTCTGGGAGTACGGTTAGGGGTGACGGGGTTCAGCTGCACACAATCAGGAAGATGGACCAATCTGACACTAATGCATACAAATGAGCGTGTTATGAGGTTAAATATGCCTGCTGAGCGGCAAACGATTAACCTATTCTTCATTCCTACAGTGTATAATCAATGAAGTTGTCAGATAAAGTTGTTGAAATTACCAAACTAAAACTAGTACATCCTTATTATCAACAAATGATCATTATTCCTTATTATCAGCAGAGTGAGCAGACAAAATGATTATATTCGAATGGAGCATTATAATCGACAAAGATGTCAGCAGATGAAGCAACAAAACTAGTACGCTTGAGTTAGAACCAGTGTTAACCAGTGTTGGAGAAAGTTACTTTTAAAAGTAATGCATTACAATATTGCGTTACTCCCTAAAAAAGTAATTAATTACGTTAATTAGTTGCTTTTTATTGAAAGTAATGCATTACATTACTTTTGGGTTACTTTCGCATTACTTTTTAAATATGAGCAGGGCTTGATTGTTTGTTTTTAATACAAGAAGTTCTATTTATAGCAAAAATAAAAGCCCTTTAACACCAAAACGTGAATAAACCTCAGGCTGAAGGAAAAGTTAATTCACATCTGTACAGTAGAATACAGGAGAAGATTCAACACTCTTCAGCAATAAAAAAAACATGAAACACAATTTTTAGTTTATCTAAAGTATTTTTGGTTATTAGTATGATTGAACTTATCATCAAAGTATGGTTGAACTGTAGCAGCAAACACATCATCAAAGGTTAATGAAATGAGATTAGATATATTTGTGTTGTTTAACAGCAGCAAACACATTGGTTAATAAAATGAGATTAGATATATTTGTGTTGTTTAACATATTTAATTATTGCAGGTTTGCGTCATATTCTGAGTTTGCATTTCACTGTTTTAATTCATTTTGATGAATGCTGAATCTGTTTTTTGCGAGTGGGATGAATTAATACACATTCACATTTAGTCTAGATTAGATCTACAGTAAGATCATGTTCACACGGCGCACTGTCAGTCAATAAATGGAGAAAAAAGTAACTCTGATATGTTCTTGAAAATTAAAATGTAATGCGTTACTTTACTAGTTACTTGAAAAAAGTAATATTATTACGTAACTTGCGTTACTTGTAATGCGTTACCCCCAACACTGGTGTTAACTAAAACAAATAAAAAAGTTTTAAATATAAAAAAATAAAAATGTTCAGTAAACATAATGATTGCAATAGAATGAACTGTTATACCAACAAATCTGTGAGCAGACGAAATGACAAAAACTGATTATAACAGGATGACTGTTTTTTTTACAGAAATTTTGTTAATTGAAATAAAGCTGAAAAAATCTAAATTTTTTATTAAAAACTTTAAAAAAATACCTTAATCTACCGAAATAAAATATTTTCAGGTTAAAGTAAAATTATTAAAACTAAACTGGAAAAATATAACTAAAGCTAAAATGTTGCCTTATCCAACTGAAATAAAATAAGTTTAGGTTATAGTAAAATTACCTAAATTAAACTGAAATACAAATTAATTAAATCTAAATAGAAATATTTTTAAAAAATCTAATAAAAAAGATAGCACATAACAGAATTCCCAATACAAACTAAAATTAAAACAGAAATAAAATAAGTTTAGGTTATAGTAAAATTACAAAATAGAAATCAGTAGATTAAATCAAAACTACTCAACTAGACAAAACTATTTTTTTAAAAATCTAATAAAAAAGAACTTTTGTTATGATCAATTATTAATAAACAAAATAGCTGTTGAAATTAAAAAAAATAGACGAAAGGACGATATAATTCATGCTGACATTATAAACAAAGAAAACTAAAACTAATAGAACTTTTGTTATGATCAACAAAGCTGTTGAAATAAAAAAAATTGACGAAAGGACGATATAATTCATGCTGACATTATAAACAAAGCTGACAAAATTAAAACCTATAGTATAGAGACAGATCGGGGGTGCGTTTCCCATAAACAACTATGGTCGCAAGCTCCGTCGTTACCAATAGAGTTCAATGGAACTTTAACGATCATAGTTAGCTAACGATGCTTTTGGGAAACGCACCCCAGAATGGCCCATTAACAAAGATGTCAATGATGAAACAACACGACAAAAACAGAACTTATACGTTCTCTTTCAAAACTATCAGCAGATGAAATGACAAAACTAGTAAACTCCTATAATACTCCGCTGCAGAACGACGAGACAACAGCCGAATGACAAAACTAGCATGCTCCCATAATAACCAACAGATCTGTGAGCAGACGAAATGACAAAACCAGATTATAACAGGATGACTGGTTTCGTCATGTTGTGAGGCGTTTTGGTCATCCTTGCTGTGGTATATGCATTAGTGTGCTGTTACCTGATTCCTCAGCGTTAACAGTGGGAAGAGGACAAAGAAGGACTCCTGTTGAGTCCAGCGTGGTCTAAATGTCTGCACATGCTGGAATTTGATGCTATTTGTAGTTACAGTTCCAAAGCTGGACAAGGCCTTCGGGACCCCCTCCCTTTCCCCATCTGTCCCACTCAAGCTGTTATTCACTCATTCGGGAGCTCACGGTTAAGATGTTTTTGACTTGGCATTACAATCACATTCTGTTGGATAATACAGAGGAAGATGCAGTGGAGAGTAATAGAGCTGGGCTATGCCAGCACGTGCTCGGCTTTCTGCACAAACACTGTCACGTGTAATTTATGCACAGTGAACACACACATGCTTTCCTGTAATATTGAACAGCCAAACATCTGCGTGACTTATTCGTTATCATTGTTTTATAGTCTCTTGGCTTTTATTTCCACATAAACCAGAAAAATCCTCATTGAAAGTGTGCTACACAAAAAAAATATACCCAATCTGAATGATTTTAATGCTGATATAAAATATATGGTATATGGAAATGTATATGTGGTATTGGTGAGCATGTTGTGACAGAAATAGCATGCAAAAGTGGCTTTTTTTTAAATGCCTTGGTTGTGGAAGTATTTTTCACATTCGTTTTCTCCATAGGCATTTAAAAGAAAAGACTTCTGAATAGAGTTTGAAAAAGTAACAAACAAACCAGACATTACAAATTTTGATTTGATGCAGAATTGTTGGAAAAAAAGACAAATATATTGAACATTTTGAGGAAATAAACTGCTCTTCCCATAGAGCATTGTAAATTGTATAAATCATTCCCAACAATAACATTTTATAATTCATAATACATATAAATATGTGTGTGCATCAGGCTCATTTTAGTTAACTAAAACTGAAACTAAAAGCATTAAAAACTTTTTTTCATATATATTATTTTATAATTAAAATGTTTCTTAAAATAAAATAAAACTTATTTCAGCTAGTTTCAGAGGCAACTTTTCTCATTTTAATTTAGTTTAACCTAATGTACTAAAATAACAAACTGAATAAAAACTACATAGTAGTGGTGGGCCGTTATCGGCGTTAACGTGCTGCGTTAACGTGAGACTCTTATCGGGCGATAAAAGAAATATCGCCGTTAATCTATTCTCAAAGTTGGGTTGGGAGCTGGGTCTATACTACGCAAGCTATGATGACTTTCACCCTGATATTTTAGCGCGGATGTATACCTAGCCGAATTGCACTGTAGGGGGCGAGAACGAGTCTTCGAACTAGAGGCTCGCAGTCCGTGATGGACAGATTGTTAACGGCTGGTCTATTAATACAATCGGGCAGGACATCCAAACACTCACCTATCATTCATCAACCTCAAATATGGCTTTTCATCTGAAAGATGTATGTAGTAGCAACTTTACATGGCCGCTCAATATGATGTTAACCTAGAGAAATGTGCGCTATTGAAGTGTTTGTGTGGAAGCGCGTTTGCTGCAGGACAGGCTCCGGTGCGCTCACTTGCTCTTAAAATCTCCGTCATTCTTGGTCATACAGATAAAAGTAGCCTAATACATCTTTCGAATCTGTAAAGACTCTACGTTTAATTGTGTGCACTCAGAATAACAACGAAACGTTGCGCTTTTAAGCAAACAGGATGCGCTTTAGGTCTCATGTGAACTTGAGCGAGAAACTTCGAAACTCTTTGAAAAATATATCTATAGAGAGTGAAATGTCTAAAAAATAAAAATAGAAGACGTGTGTGTTAGCATGGATGATTTACATGAAATTGAATCTGTGCAACACTGTGCATAAGATGGCTTTCAGTTCAATATAATAACAAAAAACGACATTTTGGGTTTTTATTCAACTAATAAGGTGGGCACGCTGTGATCTGTACTATATTTTTACTGTAATTGACAGTTATCGGCAAAAAAAAAAAAAACAACACGGGAGTGGGAGGGAATGGGAGTCATTCTTCCGGGAGTGGAACGGGATTTTCCTCCAGTTTTTTCGTGGGATTGGGACGGGAAGAGATTAAAGTTTGTGATGCATTTTGGAAACAGGAGATGAGCCCCTGGTCTAATGCGCCACCTGGCTTGAGAAACCCGTTCTCAAAGACTTACTTTTAGTCATTATTTGGGCAGCACACATATTCTGAATGCCTTCGGCAGAATTCAAATGAGCCATTTTAATCTAGATTAATTCCAAGATTAATCTAGATTAAAAAAATTCATCTATGCCCACCACTACTACATAGACATATATAAAAAAATTTTTTAATGGAATTCAATAAAATAATAAAAATTAATAATAGTATCATTTTGATGCTCAAAAAAACATTGATGTGTGCAAAAACATATATAGAGGTATGGAAAATATCATTTTAAAATGTGAAAAATTTCATGTTTTATATATATATATATACAAAAAAATATTTAGTCAATATATTTTATTGATATATTTGTTACAAAATATTCAAATATATACAAATATATAAATAGTTTGAGTGTTGGGAACAGTTTTTAAATACATTTGAAATTTCTGACATTGTACCAACATTTAACAGTTTCTGAGCTTTCAAAACATTTATGTTGTTACTGAATGTGAATAACTCTAAGGAGAAAATGTATATGATTTGTACTTCTACTGTTGCGCTTGACACAAATGATCTCGACTTGCGTAGCATTTTGCAGTTAGAGGAAAATACCAGACTAAAGGCCCGTACACACCGGGACGAATTTCGCGCGCGATATTCGCCGACGTTTAACGCCTCGTGACTAAACAAAGGGTGCCAATGTGAGTGTGCACACCAGCGCGAAAAACGGCACGCGTAAAAGCATCATTTTTTTTTAAACGCCTCGGGTTCGTTTTTTTGGTTTGACAAAAACTATCCGACCAATGAGATTGGCGCTTTTGCTCACGTGTCTGGAGCAGCTGAAGTTACAGTAAAACACAACTTGGGGGCGCTCAAACACAAAACAGTCTTGCCGAGCACACATACGTAACAACGAAGAATATATACACCAAGTAGCGTCTACACTGCCGGGAAGCGTCTTTCCTCAAATAAGAAGACAAAGAAGATGCAAGGCAAGATGAATTTCTTCATCGCTGGAGCTGCTGGAGCTACTGGTGCTTGAAATATCCATGTTTTCTTTGTATGATTTTGACAAGCGCGTAAATACTTGCTCTCTTCTTCTGAGTGACAAGCGAGTGTCAGAAGCGTAAAGTTGCGCAGCGCCACCTTGTGTACCGGGGTATTTCTGTTTTACATTAAGCGCCATCTAATGTCAGGGAATGAATTTGCATGTTCACTCGGCTCATCGTCAGCGAAAATCGCTTGTGTGTGAACACAAAAAACGTGTTGAAAAACGCTGGCGAATAACGCGCGCCGATATTCGTCCCGGTGTGTACGGGCCTTTACACGGAAGAGATTCAACAGTAACTAACGTGTTATCGTGTCACACCTCGTCGTGATCAAGCTTTGTCTTTTGTAATAGAAACATCCTTGTCCCAAATGAGAGTAAAAGATGTCACGAGAGCGTGAGTGTGGACAGAAGGCGTGAGACGCACTGACTGATTCAGGCACTTTCTTTTAATCTCAGTATGTTCAGGAGCATCAGACAGACAGAGAACTCACTCTCCTGGACACCAATAGAAAAATACAACTGCTCCTCTTTAGTCACGCGTCAGATAGTACTACTGCAAAAGCTTTCCACAGGAAGAGGGGGAGAAGATCGAGGATAGACACCAGAAAGAGAGACAAACAGGACATAAAACATCAGCTGACAAATAGGATCACAGCAGTCCACTGATTGGCTGGATGCTGCTGATAGGCCAGCAATTGGAAATATATTTTGAGAACTTCACAACAACTTGCACAGTGTTCAGATGGTTGTTTTTTCTTGTTTGTTAGTTGTACTAGTTTGTGTTGTGCTTAAGACAAAGGCAGAGAAAAAAAGACATCTTGTTTTTCGTCCTGTAGGAGGGGTACATCGATTTTGAGGCTGGTTTTCATTTCGAAACATCGATAACAGGCACATACATCTCACAAAACCCTTTAAGAACATGTTCGGCTCATATCGCACCCCAAAAGCAACCGCTAAATTTTGCTTATTGAAAGTAAAAGCCATTTTTAGGTATTTGCATTGTGATAGTATTTTCTTGACAATCAAGCACGTTCATTTATTACAGCAGTGCAACAACTTACTCTACTGGAATATGAAAAAATCTCAAGTATTTATAAATAATAGTAATATTTGCTGTACTCTTTTTCTTGGCATAAAAATCAATTATGTAATAATGGAAATTTCATGGCACTTTGAATTACGTTTTTTTGCATTATGGTGTACTGTGAATTATTTTTCAAAGTTATAAAAAAAATATTTGTATTTTATTTATTTATTATAAGATTATTGATTATGTACTACTTTAAAATTTCAATTCAATTTGTGAAATTCACAAGCAGTTTCTGAGTGAAAAAGTGTTTTACAGTGTAATGCATGGAAGCCTGTTTCCGCCAATTAATAATTTTTTTATATATATATAAACTCGTAATTGTGACTTTTATTTTGCGATTCCTGGATATAAACAGCCATTGTGACTTTTTCCACAGAATTGTGAGCTATAAACTTGCAATTGCGAGTTACAAAGTCCAATTCTGAGGAGAAAATATTTTGGCATTTTCTCAGAACTGTGAGTTTATATACAACTTAACTTACGAATTATGAGGTAAAAAGACCCAATTACTTTTCTATTTTTCGCTTAGTGGCTGAAACGGTCTTCCATAGTAATGACACTTTGGATGGGAAATAACTGTCATAAAAATAATGCCACAATGCTAAAAGCTCCTAAAATAGGCAAAATAAAGCCTGTTTTCTTTTGATTTTGGGGTAAAATATGACCTGCACATGAGATTCACCCACAAACGTACTTTACATTTGGGCAGCAATGTGTTTGCCATCTTCTGCACAGCGAATTAATATTGGCAATTTGGCTAAATGTAATTTCCCAGATCCGTTCTGACCTCACACACACACACACACACACACATACACACAAGATCTACCATCCTACAGGTCAGCTATTTTGGATTCTCTGTGTCTTATCTAGACGGAGTGGATCACAGTAGACGCCTCTGAGTGGAGAGACATAACGAAAGGCTGACAGGGACAGTAAAATCAAATCAAACGAACATATTAAAACACAGACGAGACAGAAGGAAGATTACAACTCAAACCTTCAAAGCACATGAGCATAAAAATATAAAGTACCTGGATTTATATATTTATATCTACATATATTTATATATACTTTTCATATATAAATGAATATTTATAGTGTGTAGTCTTTTAAATGGAAGCTGAGGGTTACTCTTTTAAAAACAGAAAAATACAAACCAGGACAGCTAGTCCAGTACAATTAAATTGAGTAAACGAAACAAAAATGGACCAACCCTCCGAAACTCAGCGGGAAGGAAAAAACACAAATGCAGCCATAAGTTCGTTCTTCCACTTTTCGTTTGTCGTTTTAACCAGCTGCAGGTGTGCTCGTGTTTTCCCGCTCACCCCGAGGCCTTGTGCTTCCCGCCGCAGCAGTGGCACGCGACGCCGCAGTGATAACACGCTCGCAGCGGTGCGTAGCAGCACATGCAGGGCGCTAGCAGCGACAGTCCCAGGAGCGCCAGCCAGCGCAGGCAGAAGCGCTCTTCGCTGGCGTCGCAGGAGCAGGGGTCCGAATAGTCGCCCTCGGGGTCCGACATGCAATGGTAGAGTAGGCTGTCCGCGCACCACATGAAGCTCACCCGGCGAATGCACGTCTGCACGGGGTCTGGAGCTTCCTGGCAGCGCCCGCGTCTGTTTTCGGCCGGACTGAACATGTTCTGACAGTACACACACCGTAAGCGCTCTCTGCTGTCCTCCACGCGCCGTGGCAGCCATTTGGCGGTGAGCGGCCGTGGCTGACCGGTAACCACGCCGCCGCCGATGCCTGTTTTGCCGTCGCGGGGAGTGTGTCCGTCCCCACTGAGTGGGTACGCGTAAGTGTAGTCGTGTTTGGGAGGTTCGCTCTTAGCGAGGTGAACGTAAGCGTCCGTGGAGTCCGGCCGCAGAGGTTTGGCCCGTGTCGCTGTGGTGGCGTGGCGATAGTCCTCGTAGCCCGTTAACCAAGAGCGTTCGCGCGGGTTAATCCGGACGATCTCCTCCTCCTCGTGAAACCTTACGTGACGGGAACACGGGAACATGGGCACCGTCTGTACGGCAAAAAGAAAGAGTTAAACACAAGATGGACAGACATCCAGAAATATTTTTATCTAGCACATATCTGAATATGTTATGATAAACAATCAGCATAACATATTGCCACTGGTTATTTTTAAAGCGTAAAGAGGTCTAAAAAGCACAATATCACACTAAAACAAGTTTAACAGTGTGATGCCTTTTATGATTAAATTAAGACGTGTTTTACCCATGTTCTTTCACATGTAGAAGTTATTATTTTTATATATTAGTCTTGATTCCTTAAAAGAATCAAACTCAGACCTTTTACTTTTGTTGACCCAAAAGTGGACAGTTTGCAAGAACAAACCCTTTGCATGACCATTGATTTTGAGTAATTATTACATTATTTTAACATAACACTTTATAATAATACAAATTTAATTTACAAATTAATTTTATCATACTGAATTTTAAAATGTAGTAAATTGTGCATATATATATATATATATATATATTATGCACATACATTCAAATACTCA